>JAITYZ010003566.1:0-37507 GCA_027744595.1 Paronellides praefectus | reverse complement strand
ATCGACAGAAGCAGTAGAGCTGGGCTCACCTGTTGTCGTAGTTTGGAATACTGGTGGTTGAGATGAGGGTGGAGCCGACGTAGATCCTGTAGCACCCATGACATCTGAGCCTTTTCTACTTTCAGAATTTCTTGTCTCTACTGATGCTCTCCGACTTTCACCACTCATCTCTTCAGCGCCTGAACTTATACTGGACTCTGAGCCTGATCCACTGCCAGAACCCGAGTCTGAGCGTTTTCGTTGTCTAGCAAAGTCGCCAGGATACTGTAATGATGACGGGGGATTGTATACGGTTGAGGAATCAAGGCCACTACATAATGAGGTAACATTCCGGTCACCCCGTTCAAAATCTTTGGCGGAAAACTCCCGCTGAACAAACTCATCTGCGCCGAAACTGTCGGCATAAGAGGAATCCTGTTGGTGATAGGATTTCATACGTTGCGTAACAGACGAGGGTCCGATTGGTGACAAATCTGAGGAGGCGAGTTCAGACACGAAATCCGATAACGAGGAGTAGCTCGAAGTGCTCTCCCCACTTCCTCCTCTTTCCGAGTCGGAACCACTCTCGTCTGGAAATTATTTTAGCACAAAAATAATGAAATAATCACTTCCGAGAAATAAATTAGAAAACAACCATTCCTCAGGCAAACAAATATACATCCAGCTAAGTTTCATATTAACTAACTAATTAACTAACAAAGTAAAGTATCAAGTAACGAGGGAAAACAAGTCATGTGAAAAAGTAAGATAAAAAAACTTTTTTTTTTGCTAATTATTATGTCGTTATGAAGGGATTTGCTCACCTGTAGGAGGAACGGAAACTTCATGTCCTCCTCGCAATACTGAACACAATCCAGGTACATCAGTGTAGATATTGAAGTTAATTGGTTCAAGAAGGTGAGCATACCATTTGGCTTTATCCCCAATTATTGTAGGATCGTAAACTCCTGTTTGAACGCGAAGGAAAGCCAAATTCGTTGGAGCCAAGCTCCATTCCGCTAAATACTCCACAGCCTACACAGAGTATCACAGAATAAAGATAAATAGATCATGTCATCATATCATTTTCATTAAGGATAAATCTATATTTTCAATCTTTCAACCAATGCAATTATTTACTTGACGGAACAAAGTTTTTAACGCTTTCATGTTTTTCATCTCAAAAAAGCGGCAAATGGAATTAAAGTGGAGAATTTCCCTGTGAGTTTAATGATGAATTTAGTCCGCAGGCGACAACTCAAAACTGTTTACTTTAGAAAACAAATCTGGTAATATTATTGCACTTTTTATTACCTGGAACGGCCAATAGAGAATTTATGCATGAGAACATTATAAAGACGGAAGCTGCTCAAATTTAGTCAATTATTACATATATTGATGCATATAATGTCCTGTAACACCACACAGTACTAAGTTAGTACTACTAACCCATTCATTCTTCCAGTTAGTTTGTCCTTCATTATTATTATCATCTTCATCATCATCATTTTAGTTTCCTGAATTATTTTATTCGTATTAGCAGTAAAATTCTAATCGTCATGTAATCTCAACAAACTCAACAACTACCAACCATAATAAAGCTCATTTCAATTTCCCCTTGTTGCGCTGTTGAGTGATTCTTTTCCTGTTAGTTTTCCGTGTTTGTGCACAACTTACAATTATGATGCTGAGCTGAAGGCTATGTAATTTTGTTGTTCCATTAAACGAAGTAGTGACAGTAGTAGTGGCAGGCGGAATGGCGAAAGATGAAAGAGCAATAAAAAGTGAATAGCCGACTATTTTATTACCTGAGTTTTGGCGAATCTGCTAAGGAACTGGGACGACGGATGTGGGCGAGAGCGTAAAAAACTAGAAATCTGAAACGCAACAACTGGTCGAGGGTACAACCGAAGAGTTCTCGTATGTTCGGTGAAGTTTGCCAGCAAGTTTGGAGAGTTGAAAAAGCGAACCTGATGGATAGTGACAACCCCACAAAAAAATATAGACATTAATCTTTTTTTCTGAGCTACTCGAAAGGCTTCTGATCGAATAAAATGTTAGATTTCATTCTAACCATAGCAATTCTGGTGGCAACATCTACTGAATCCACATCATTTCCATAAATGAGAGGATTAAAATTGGTGGGATGTCTACTACCATGTCCTTGTCCTTGTTGAGGAGATGAATGATGTTGGTGTTGTTGATGTGTTGGAGTAGTCACGGATGACCTCTGAGGGGATTGCTGTGCAGAAATAACACCAGGTAAACCAAGACTACTACTTGCAGGTGACGTGCCAGCACTCCCCTCTTTCGAAGATGACTGCTGTGGTTGCGATGATGAAGCTGATGGTGGGTTAGGCTGTTGCTGATGATGTGAGGTGGCTGAGGTGGAAGGTAAAGGTACATTGGTGCTGCTACTACTACTACTAAGTGTCATATGAGAAGAAGTATGAGGAGGGAGTTGCTGTAGACTTCCGGTAGAACCCACGACATTAGACATGTCTAATTGTAACTCCTGCACAGGTACTGGCTGGTGATGAGACGAAAGCTCAGGGAACGGAGCTGACGACATACTCGTCAATGCCTGGATAAAACCATCCCAATTCAGAGGTATAACATGAGTGCCCTGCAGCAGCTATGGTTTCACCAAAAATGAGAGTAAACGAACCATGCAGAACCAAAAAGAAAGGGAACAAAACAAAACATAAATCATATCAAAATTATAATGAGCACTACAAACAAATTTTTAAAGAAAAATAATAATCATAAATAATATCCGTTAATTAATTAATTAAAATCATAACTACGGCACAGTATTAATAATAAACCTTTCAATTTTGTTTAATCATGACATGAGGATTATATTTATATATATTTTAATTATTACTTTGCTTTAGTAAATCCATTTAAGGGAAAGGTTATGTATATATTATGTTTACATGGGATTAGTAACCACAATTTTGTTAATTATTGTTCATTAATTAATATAAGTTCCTTTTAGTAATTAGCAAAGTTATTGAAGGAGAAGGAAACTTAAGAAAGGTTAAATGTTAATAACAATAAGTGTAATAAACAAAAAAATAAATGGTAATAAAATAAGTGTTTTGTAAAAGAGAATTTTGACTAACACTGACATTAGAGGTGTCGGAAGAAGAAGCAGGTTGCAAGAAACTGATCTGCAGGTCCATGCGACCAATGGCCTGCTCGTAGCAGCGGTAGTAGAGGTCAGAGGTAGGTACACGAGCGCGCACACACACACACACACACGCAAGACGACGATGAATGAAGAAGGTTTTTTTTACACACAAGAAGCATAAACGAGAGCAGAAGAGAGAACAAGACAGATAGAGAGAGAGAGATAAATACACAAAAAGGAGACACATTTAAATGCATTTTGTTTTAAAAAGCAAAAATATACAGTCTAGTCAGACAGTTATATATAAAAAATTAATTAAATAATGTAATTTAATTAATTTACACATAAATTTGTGGAGGTGGGGGGTGCCGGTGAGAAATTAAAAAAGTGGAATTTGTGGTGAAATCGTGTCGCAAGTTTTCTTTTTACAAAAAAATGCAAACATTTTGTTCAAAGGGATTCGAATAAAGTCATCTAAAGAGTAGCGGGAAAACAATAGCGTTGTAAATCATATCATACGACATTGCAATTCTAAATTTCCCTTCTGATTCCTTACATCTGATTTCTGCTGAGGAACAGTAAATCAAGAAAAGTAAAATTTTTCGACTCGTTCGCATTCAACAAGCAGTTTTGCGACTTTTGCGAGAATAATGTTTTGAAAAAAAGAACATCAACATACAATGGCCTCACTCTGTACTACTTATTTGCATAATATTACCTGTCCACCCACACGATTTACTTTCAACTCAACCAATATATAAGTGTGGTGGGTGATACATTTAGTCGTATAGGTAAATCTCTCAGTGCCCCTATATGCCATCATGCTAGACACACCTACTAGCTATCTCACAGTGTTGTTGGTTGGGTCTTATCAGCAGATTTCAAAAAGAAAGGGACAGGCAGTGACTTTGGGTATCTTACAGATTTCCCAGTGACACATAAATCATAGTTTTCTGCTACTTGTGGTAAAAAAATCAATACATAATGTTTTATTCGCACACGGCACAGATATAATTCAAATTGTATACATGCATTTTAGTTGATAGTTACGCATCTGGAGTTTTATGTCTGAACATAAAAAAACTCAAATTCGGTAGCATTATCGTGTCAAATCGCTAAACCAAAAAAAATAAAACTTTTTTTGTGCGTGGTTTAGGTTGGCATAACAGCGGCGGTGGTAAAGGGTTTTATGGTGTTTTTGCGGTGTTTGTGGGACATGTTATACACGTATAGTAGCCACAATATTTCTTACATATTTACCTATTTATCGAATGGGGTTTGGGACTTACAGATAAATAAATTATTTAAAATAATATATAAAATAGCCGAACTTATTTGTAATGTAGGTATACACATTTATTATATAGGTGTATTGAAAAAAATGCCGCTCCCTTTTTTATTATCATTGTTATTTCGCTGGATTTCTATTGAAGTCTCCATACCTGTTTTAGATGATTGCGGAGCACGGACGCTTCTGGTTCTGGAAGAGCTGGAACGAAATTACAGCTGTCTCTCTCGGCGTTCGAAGGACCCGATATGCGATTAGCGTCTAAATCCACCAGCCAGACATCTTCTGGAAGTCTGCAAACAATACGTAGCAAAAAAAATACACAACAAAAATAATCAATAAAATAGAAAAGAAAAATACATACATAAATATATATATATATTTCTAGCATAACACTGCATGAGACTAGGTAACATGAATTACTGGAAAATCCCTTTTTTTTCCTCTTTCTTTTTTTATACCCCTTTGATCACATGACGCAAATAAAAGTATGCTTTGATAAGAAAATCCACTGCTGCCTCTGCTGATTTATATATATTTATTTTTTTGCAAGAAGTAAAAATTTAATTCTTTTGCGAAATCCTCCATACGATATTGCACATATGCTGTTATATTATGGCATTCAATTTCCTTTCCTTTTTTTTTGAGTTTTCTCGGGACTTCATTTTAATTATTATAATATTATTCTCTCATCGCCTTTGTCTATGCAGCTTATATTGTTAATGGCCTTCTAATGAGTTGTATAATGTATGCTTCTTTTTTTCCTTCTCATCATCTTTTTTTCATATATTTGAAATCATAATGAAAAGTTGTGTGTGTGTGTGTGTTGTGCCCTGTGTGTGCAGTCTTTTTAGAAACATATTATTTTCGCTGTTATAATATTTTTTATTGCACTTGCTTCCTTCCTAAGCCACTTTTTAATGTTTATCTTTTACTGCCTTTATCTGAAATGAAGAAAGAAAGGCAGCTTATTCTTCTTGTTCTCTATTCTCCATTATTGGATTGTCTGTTTTATGTGTGTCTGTGGGAAAGCCAAGCTTTCTTCTACCCAAACAAAATGTAGTACATGTCGTACACACACATTATACATATTTCAAATGTTCTTTCCCTTCCAATTGGCCTTCTTGTTCTATTTTTTTTTTGTTTTAGTTCTTCCTACTTACTCATTAAAAACCCAGACAAGAAGCAGAGATAGAGTCGGACTGGATGATAATGATATAATAGTTGGCGGTAGTTGTGGTGGTAGTGAACCATCACCACTACTAGTGGTGTAGATGTAAATGGTTGTTGCAGATGGTGATTACATATTATATACCATACAAGCCAACCTAGGTACACAGCCCAGCATAACAACATGAAACAAAACAATACACAAACACACACACGAGCTTATTTTATCTCTGTGTGTTATAGAGATTTTTTTAGTTTGTTGGGTGAGTAGGTTGAGTTGACCGAAATTTATCCTCCTCTTTCTGTAAAAAAAAAGAGTAAAAAAGGAAGCATAACGCTCTTATTTTTTTTCTTTGCAATTCTCCTATTTATTTCTCCTTTGGTCTTTTTATTTTTCTTTCCATGCTAATTCCACTTGAAGGCCTTTTTGCCTACACACACTGATCCCTCATTCTTACTCCCGTTACACTAATAATACATACATCTGTTATAATTCTACGTGTGTCATTAGACCTTCTGCTTTTATTTTTTTACTTATCCTCTAGTAGATTCTTTTTTCTTTTACAATCCTGTATAATTACCTGATCCTCCTATTGTTAAAATTTTATTTTTATATTTTTTATGGTGAACCGGTGGCGGATGGTATTAGAGCATGTGATATTATATTATAACCTTGCTTTTCCGTTCTCAGCAATGGCTTATTGGGCTCTGTTGCGAATCATTATGTCTTTTATTAAAGGGATTTTCTTGGAACTCTGGTAAGTAATAAATTTACATGGTTGCTTTGATCTACAACTCACAATAGTAAATAATAATAATAACAATAATACGTTTATATAAAAGCATGTCTCTGTATTTTCTGTGAATATTATTTATGCTTGTTATATATTTTCG
Source organism: Paronellides praefectus (assembly GCA_027744595.1). Taxonomy (NCBI): domain Eukaryota; kingdom Metazoa; phylum Arthropoda; class Collembola; order Entomobryomorpha; family Paronellidae; genus Paronellides; species Paronellides praefectus. The sequence continues at coordinate 31,040 of JAITYZ010003566.1, read as the reverse complement.
GGGAAAGTTATCAGTGCGGGTGGACGTGGGCATGCAGATATGTGTGTATATTATACATACATGTGTGTGGGTATTGACGATCATAATAAATAAAAGTAATAAATAAGTATAATAGTAATGCCATGCCAAGTGACGATACGGCTGATGCTGATTGCACCATAACAGAGCACCAATTTCATTTTTCTCGCCTGGTGTACAAGTTCCCTTGGGAAGGAACCTTTTTCTTGCACTTTCTTTCAGTGTCATTCGCATTCTTTTGATTCGGAAAGAAAAGTCAAGAGCTATCTTTGTATCAAGAAAAGAAATACAGAATAAAAAAAGGAGGCCGATGGGTAACGGGGCAAATTAAGTTGTCACCATGTAAGTTGGCCAATGTCAAATCTGAGTTGTATCTTTTTATGTATGCCCAGATTACCAGAGTAAATATGTTATTTTTTTTAAAGCAGTACGAATGCTTTTAGATACCTATCTATATATACCTACCAACAATTTGGGAAAAAGTGATATAATTTGTCAAAATGAAATGATACCTTACAACATGGATAATCAACATCACAAGAAAGATGAAAAAAGATTGTATAAAAGCAACATTTTTCTAAGCAGAATTCTCTAAATTTGTTCAATTTGGTAAACTTTGTGAAAAGTTATGATTGGATAAAAAGTTATTTTCCTGAAAAACCTACACAATGGAAGTTGAGAGCAGAAAGAAGGCTTGAATTGAAAAAAAGTCTACCATAAAATGTATTGAGCACAGCTGCAAAAAAACCTCAATGAACATTTGACCTTTTTACTGAACATTTATTTGCGCCTCTCTTGGCTTCAATTAATGAAATCCCTCCCTTGTAGCATCAACTTTACCATTTATTTCGACATCGTCATGCTGTGATCAGGATCATTTTTTTTCAGCGGCAGCGTGCTTAGAGATGCATAAATATGTATACCTAGAATACCTACCCACAAATATACATCTATCTATACTTAAGATGAGTAATATAGTGGTAGTACCTCCTAGAAAAAAAAGCCCAAGAACGCAAATAATTATAGAGTAAATTGGCTGGTCGTCACTCGATCACTTACCGGAAATGCTTTTTGTAAGGCAGAAAGCTGGCAGGAATTCCAATTATGTATGGAGTTGGAGCAAGGAGTAGCTGCTCAGCACAGCTCATGCATGTGGGCAGCAGTGGGATCACCGGGAACATGTACTCCAGTGGATAGAGCATCGTTACCAGTGCCAGCACTGACATTGAAAGAGCACTGTAATCTCTTGACTGTATCACAACCTACACAACAAAACCAGACAAAAAAGAAACACATGACAGTCAGCTTTCACTTCTTTTTACCCAGAAGAAAATGAGTACTATTGAATGAATGGTAAGGAAATAACCAAAAAAATGAGCTATTATGTATTACATAAAACATATCATCATCATCATCAACAACTACAACAGCCGCGTCACAGTCTCCTCTTCTCCATCACTTTACTTTTACTGCATTGCATCTGTATTATAGCCGCACACCATTACAGGTACAATGTAGGTCTTTTTCATACCATGGTCATTTTTACATTGTGGCTGTCATGACGCTAAAAAGCAACTTGCCACACGGCCAAGTTTATGGTGTACTTTTTGATATGGTGTGGGTGAGGCGTGCATGAATGAAAATATAATCTATATATTTATGCATGCATGGATAAAAGAAACATAAAAAAAGTTAAACAAAGGTTGACAAGACGAAACAACAAAGCTTTTATCCTTTCACTTGTTTTATCATCAATACACGTGCAGTCAAAGAGTGAACATCTGAATAAACCAGAAATGGACGACGAAAGATAACCAGGAAACATGTACACGGGTATACAATACAGATAGATATAGAGAGAGAATGAAACGGAGAGCATCCTTTTTTTTAGAGTCAGCCACTTTACACCCTTTCTATTGCTTTTGCTTCCAGTTTAGTTAGTAGTCACTTGGCTTGACTAGACTTGTGTTGCTTCCTTCCTTTTGGCTAGTATACATATTGTTGTTGCTGTTGCAACTAACTAAGTATTCAAAACACGTAGAAAGCAAGCTGATTGGGTGACATCCTATTTCTCTCACTTTTTTTCTTTCCTCTCTAAAATACATATGCATTGTAGTCCACTTGACTGATTCTATCATCTATGGCTTTTCACTCTCCTCCCAAAACGTTAGAGTCAAGCAGAAGCGAATATGGACATAGTCATCGCAATAGTCGACAAAAATAAAATAAAAAGTCACTATCGTCACCTAATCTTATGATAATCAGCAACAGTCAGCAGACCATTAGAAATTCGTGTGGGTGTTTGCTACTGCTGCAAAAGAACAAATAGGATAGACAGTGAATGCTTCCCTTTTTCCCTCTCTCAAAGGAAAAAAGAAAGTTCCTTGATATAATCTTTCATATTTGTATATAGAATCTATTTGTGTACAGCAGCACATAGATAAGTAAGTAAAGTAGTACAATGTAAGTATAAATGTATATAATAGCAGCATAGCAACAGTAGCAGTTGTTGCTCTTGTATGTATTCCTTTTTTTCGATACTCGTCTGGCACACGCAAATAATATGTAAATAAGGAGAAGAAATAAAGGAAAAAAAAGATCTGAGAAGGAAGAAAAAATCGGAGGGCATGGGAAAGAAGATAAGGAAGAAGACAAGATGAGAAAGACAGATAGATAGGGATAGGCGGATGATGATAAGTGAATGCGTCAATTCTTGTTGTCATCAACATCACATCACATCATACAGCGGATCAAAATGATGATCATCATGGTGATAATGGTAAGGATGGAGGAGAAAAGTACATATTATATGACTATAGGAACTCATTGTCAGTCAGTAGCAAACAGCGGGTGTATTGATGATGATTATGATGGCGGTGGTGGTGGCTATGGAAATGACACTGATAATGATTAAAATTTTGGATGGATTATGTATTCCTCGTTGTCGTTGTGGGAAATGAAGTGTTCAATATGCCTCGTTTACTTATACACACGCACCACCAAGCAGAAGCAGACAGCCAACTGTAGTACTGTAAGCAAGTATAGCGACGAACCAAAGATGAATATTTTTTAAAATAAGGTCCTCTTCATAAAAAATACAGAACTGGTAGACAGACATGCAGGGTGTACGCAATTCAACTAACTTTTCCCCTATTTTTTATACAATTCTTTGTTCAAACTTTTTTTTTTGCTGTTTTTTCTTTGTCTTTAATGTTGTAAGCATGTTAAATTGGTTTTTATAATGGAGGAAGATGCTACTTGCAAAAATGGCAATGCATAAATAAATAATGCATATCATTATTCTTTTGCAAAAAAAAAATAGAATGATATTAGAAAAGTTTATATATTCAAGAAGCGGGTAAAAAGGAACATGGTAATGAGACAGCGTGTGTAGGTATGTATTTGTATAGACAACTTCATTAGAAAGTTTCCTCACACAACTTCTGAAAATGTAAAGTAACATTGAAATACATTTATTTATTGAAATACATTTATTTAGTTTTGTACTTTGTACAGATTTGCTTTAAAATGAATGAATGCGCACATGCACATATTCTGAGTGAACTATTTTGACGATTGATTGGTAGAATGATTGATAATGTATGATGGTTGTTTGTTTTCAGACCTTAAAAGGTTACTTGTGTGTGCATTTACTTTATTTGTGAGAAATCAAGACATGTCTTTTATCTATTTTCACGAGGACGACTTTTTGATAATAAAAAGGCAAAAGAGGTTATAAAGTCTGACAACTCAACACTACTGTACAAATACACACGCGTCAGTTGTGTTAAACTGAATAGCAAAGAAAAAAGTTTGCTCTTGCCAAATTAATAAAATGTATGCTCTGTTTGTTACCTCAACTCTGGTGCTTCCAGGAACGGGAACAGGTGAACTGAGAAGTCGAAGGATCCAAGTTTCAATCTCTCTCACATTCTGCAGGATGACGGAAGAAGCTGCTTCGCTTGCTCGCCCAGTCAGCACATTCCAAAGGCTGTCCCTACTTTTTGTTTGAAAACATGAAATGAAAAAGCACACACAAAAAAATATATCAAAATACTTTTCCACTTTCACTCTACTCATTTGCTAGTATTAGCTAGCATGTTATTACTATTTTATGTTCTGTGCTGCGAGGTCTGGTAAACTGGTCTCATAAAAAGTTTTACTCTTCTTTTAGCGTTTAAAATGGAGCATGAAATGTGAAAAGGTGTTTCAATTTACTAGTCGTTATTTTGCAAATTATTGCATCACGATAATATGATTCAGTTTGACTCATCTTGCCCCTTGCTATCACCTGCCTACCGCCAGGTGGTATTTATACAGGATTTTGTTTTGTACCCCGGAAGCAGAAAAACAATGGGTTTAATAAAAAGAGTTTTTATTAATTTTTTTTACCTAGGTGGTGTTTTTGAGGCTCCGCTTCGTCGGGGTAAAGTATTGTCATGGCATGCATCTATTAATTTTTTCAAAATACTGAGGCACTGACGAAATGACGAGAAAAACGGATGATGAGAAAGTAAGCAGAGTGAGGTTAAACTATGGCTTCGGAATTTCTGTAAAGAGACCAAAAAGGAAACAGATTTATGGACTTTAATATACATCTACATAATACATGTGTTCAACAGGGTGTGTTCAAGAAACACAGCTGCCACTTATAATTGCCATGTCATCTTAAATTCGTATCAAGAACCGTTTTGCAGGATGCATCTTACCTGGCGTCTTCTGTGTGTTCTCGGGGAGGGAGGTTGAGAGCCCCCGCTTTCCGACTCATTTCCCGGGGGATTCACTTCTAATCTTGTCACCTGAACACTGGCAGCACTACTGCTTGTCAGGAAGGGATTCGTACTGTGAAAGGTGGATGATGTGGTGGTCGTCGATGCGGAAGAGGAGGATGGTTGTTGCGGGCTTGCTGCTTTTGTTCCGGTAGTTGTGTCGGACGAGTCTCTTCGACTTGAACAATCCCGTTCGGAATCACTAGGGGCGACTCCACTCCTATGGTCACTAGCAAAAACATTTGGATCTTTGTCAATCTTTCTAGGTTAACTACCAATCAAGCCCACAATAATGTCTTATTATAGTGCCAACTAGCCAGCATGATTGCTAACACACAACTTAACCACCAAAAATATTAAGTTCAATGCTGTAGTAGCACTGTTTTGTAAACCTTGACACGCATCAACAGCAAAAGCTAAAAATACTGGGTAGTATACAGTGAATGGAAAGGATGTAGTGTTCAAGAATTTTTTTCTCATATGTTCATCTATCTTTGCTGTTCTGTCTTATCGCCAAAGCAACCATAATCCGTGTTACCAAAAAAAACCATTTGATGATATCGCAAAAGTCTGTAATATAAATATATATAGGGCATGTATAATATTAAAGATCGCTACATAAATTGTCATGTAACCCATATGCATATCATTGTTTGACAGATAGAGAGAGTTAAAAAGTAGAATTCGACATTCTTGCATGTTCTCCCTCGTTTGCTCTATCTATTTCTCTCTTTCACATACATAGTCTCTCAATTGATTGCAGAGAGGATTTCACTACTACCATCTCGCAGGTAATAAAATTGATGTCTCCCTTTCGCCTTGTGTGACTTTCTTCTCTACATTATCTCTACTTCCACTATTTGCAACCCTGCTATGCTGCCATGGGAGAAGATAATAATTCAACCACTACTACTGGTGACGCTACTACTACTTGGATAATCATGATGATGATTATAGTGCGTTGTTGTGAGTAGGTGGTTGCAGTGGAGAAGATGGTGGTGATATAGAATAGAGGTGTGATGAGTAAATTTAAAAGGAATGATGGTTGGATGGAGATAGAATGGTAATGTAATAAAATGAGCACAGAAGAAGAAAATAGAAAAATGATTAGAAGACGACCAAGCGAAAAAGCTACCTCTCAAAAAAACACTGACATCATCATCTTCACCAGCAGAATCGTGTTTTGTATGTGTGTGTGTGAGTAGGTAGGTGAACTGGCATTATAAACATAAGCAACTTGACAATCAGATTTATTTGTTGAGACGTAAAATACGCTTTCCAACTCAAATAAATATGAATAATGGGTAAGGAGAGTGGAGGTGTGTACAAGAAAGGAGGATAAGAGGAAAAGGTAATTTTATCACACAGTCATGAAAATGAAGATTTCTTTTCTAGAAAATGAATTACGAGAATGATACGGGCAAGACCGCACGGTGACAATGATCATGGTGATGACGATGGGTTTTTTTCCTCTCCGCAACAAATATAAGATATGGGGAAGATATAAAGTGAGCAAAGTAAACACATACATTATTTTTTTCGGCTGCATTAAAAAAAACCACAAATCCATATAGGTAGGTAAATACAAGAGTGTACACATTTATACTTAAATACAGCTATATATAGAGAGACGATAAGAGGACAGCACGAGAAAATTAAGTGAGGACATAGCATGGCATCAGCTTTGCGAGAAGAGTTCGTAGGAAAATTCAACTCGGAATATTTAATGTGTTCTTTCGTTGCCATGATGAGAGAGAAAGAAAGAGAGAATGAAAATGGAAATGTGGGGTTTATAGCGAGAGGAAAAAAAGAAAACTCCATTTTCTTCTCTCTTTTCACAATTTTTGTTCTCACTCTTATTTACTCTTGTTGCATTCGTTTTTCTCTCGTTGTTCATCTACTCATCTTGTTTCCGTCAGCTTCCACCACCACCATCATCAGCATCTTCATCGCTACTACCACCAGTACTACCACAAAACTTCAGGGTAGAATGGTGGTGGTGTCGGCCGTGTGGTAAAAATGAAGTTGCTCTAATATAGATGATATCATAGAGTAATAATATCAAAGAGTCTAGTAGCAGCGGTGGTGAAAGTGGTGGTTTCCTTGGGTAATAGGTACTTGACAAGAATAAAAAGAAGGTGGTCTAACGAAGAATGAGAAGAAACCTTCTACCAACGTCATCATCATCAACATCACCGTCATTTTCACCGCCTCAACTTCACCAAATTTTCCTTATCGCTTATCATATACCCTTTGTCAACATTATCATCAGAGTAGTCGACAAAATTATTCGCATCACTGTACTATTCATATGACCAGACACGGACCATGTTTAATATAGTTACCTACACTGCTCCTCATGTTACTGTGTGTCAGATGATGAACAAAAGTAACTGTTAAATAAATATATAATGTTTTTTCTACTAATGGGGACAAGTACGAGAGGGGGATACATATATACTGGTGGTTGGTTGGACAGTATGGTCATGGAGGTAACAAAAGGTTAAAGGTACAAGGTATATCCGTGGAGAGCTATTTTTATCCCTGTGACAAGGAGCATCAATGTGAAGTTTAATGACATACATCATTATTACATTGTAGGAATGTCGTTTTTTGAGCTTGTCCAAGGCATGGTTTTTGCCAAATGTTGGGAAACTGGTTAAATGAATATGATTATTTACCTTTCTTTTCTATAAAAATATATTATGCATGTCTTTTTATTTAGGTGGGCTGGTTGACAACGCAGGAAAAACTTGTTTAGGTAACTCAAACACTACAAAAGAGTGGTGTAACTTTTCCATAATAAACTAGATTGTCATTGTACTTTTGTATTTCATGACACCTAAATAATATGATACGTTGTCTGGTTTTGTTTCACGAACAAAGAAATGAGAAGACAGGAAGTTCCATAAAAAAAGAATAAAAGAATGAAAGTGTGATTCTCTTTTTTTGTTACCTGGAGAAAGCAGAGTCTGAACTTTTCTCCAGAGACTTTCTCCAAGACTGTCTCCGGACATCTGAACTTCCATTGGATTCTCGTCTTCTGTTACTGCTAGGTGGTGAGCTTGGTTCCGTACTTCGGTAAAAGTTGAGACAAACGCCATATCTCGTTTTACCTGGAGGAAACAAAAGTACAAACATGCACATTAGCTTGGATATCATAGAAGCACATGCGTGTAACAATAACGATAAAATAATTTCATGAATAATGTTATGTTATTATTATGAATGCAAATCATGTAGTTTACATATCAACATCAATACCCTTTTAAGAAACGACAAAAGAATGAAATTCAAAAGCAAAATCGCGAAACTTGTATGTTTTCTGCTTTTGTTGTGTATTTTTCAGTGTTTAATTTCAGAGAAATAAACTAAAAACAAACAAGTTTGACAGCATTTACATTTCAAAAATTGGTCCTTGTTTTTGCTGAATCTGGAATATGAATACAGAGTGCAGGAAATGAAAGTTGAACAATTGGGGCAGTCAGAGATAATTATGCAAAATATAAGGGAATCTTTATATAAACAAGGACAAGACAGAAATGTGTACATGAAAATGCATTTAAGTTCAATTTCATTTAAACAAACTTTTGCTTGTTTCATTTTGTTTATACCTATTTCTCGCCATTTCCCAACAACAATGTGATAGTAATATAGTCGTTCTAGTAATATTGCCTATGTACCATAATATATTTTAAATCCACATCCTCCAACGACGATGGTACGCCACATATAGTACGACATGTTTACGCAATAAAATGAATGTTATGAAGACTGGCAACGATAACCAACAAGCATGACAAATCACGATTGTGCAAAAGACGAAGAAAGAGTTTATCTTTATCAGACCAACATTTGATCTGTCCGTACGTCCGAGTTCACGATAACTCAACAGAAACGGTTGTGATGTTTAAAATTGTAGTTTTGCGAAAACGATATCTTATTTGATTCGTTAAACGATGAATCCCTTGCTTGCGGTAGATGGATGAAACCCCATATTTTACTATGTATAATAATGTAATATATATAACTTGTGACGTTGTGATGCCGCATTCAAAAGGTAGTGGGAAGGTAATTCAAAACGGTGAATGGCAATTTTTAATTAAATGTTAAAATACCTTGACGCGATTAAGTTTCGACAATGCAACCAGCATGATTACACAAACTAGTTTTACTTATAAATACGTGCTATACCCTTATTGATCTTCTTTACAACTTTGAAGAAATTCGCAGAAGACAGGAGGTTTTGTAAGATTTATTTAGCAAAAAGTGTCTGTCTGTTCATAAATCAGTACGTCACGCTTTAAATATGATAGAACATTGGTACATGCAATCATACTGCATTTACTTAATACGATTTGTTGATATGGTTACCATCGGGTGGGAAATAGTGCTTGGGGTACTTTGATATGCTTACTACAGATATGCTAGCCTCCACCATCCAATTGTGAATGTTTATTTATAAATTTACAAGGTTCTAGATTTCATTGTTATATAGTTATAGCCTGCGACAACGGTGACCATACTTCCCGCTTGTCGTTGGAATTTAATGTGTTGTTGTTGCAAAGTGCGTTTTTAGGGTGTAGCACTGTAGCAGTGAAATGCAAAAGGTAGAAAAGTATATAGGGGAGCGTTCATATATAACGTCATCAGATACACTGGGTGGGTCCTTTTGACGGGGGTATCCTGTTAATGCTAATGACTGGGTGGGTCCTTTTTTCGTCATACTTTTTTGATAACGTTATATATGAACGCTCCCTATGTATGTACGCATATATATGTTTATATATTAGGTAGGGACGCGGACGTCGAGTAGAAAAAGCAGATTAAAGCAAATTAGCGTAGGGCTCCTACGGTAGGGGGGTAACTCTCTTTTAATAACGTTTTGCGAAATAAATTAACTTATTATATTTGACATGTTTCCCTCTGTTTTTTCCCTCCTCCACACACATTCCACTAAATATCCCTCGAGTATGTGTGCATGCTGGTAAAAGAAAATGAATTTGCATGCTTGCTTTGCTTTCTTGCTGTTTTGAGTTTGTGCCCTTGCCTTAGTAGTAATTCATTTGAAATGAAGAAATTCAAAACAGGATACAATTGTGTTACGACTTACGACTTGTTTTGTCACAGAACAACTTCTGTGACTTCTGCTGATATTTAATGTTTCTTTGATTTCCAGCTTTTGTTACCTCGCTCGCTATCTTAGCTCAAAATAGTGCATTGAAGCAGTAGGAAAAGAACGATGGAAGGTTGGTGGAAGTTAGAAGATAAGAAACAAACGCTCAAACACACATCTCCCTCGCACAGCTCCCTCGCACATCGATGTACATCGAAGAGTATACACCTACATACTGTCCACTGGACAGTGTCCAGTGTATACACATATATCGTTTTTTATGCATCAATGCATGCCAAGCAGTGCGCCATTTCACATTCTTGTTGCTCCCAGTTTGTCGTTCTCCCGGGTTTTCTTTGCTCTTCCCTGATTATTAAACAAAACTCAATTAATTGATAAAATTGATTTTTAGCCATATTTAATTAGCCCAACGTTAAAAAAACCTTTTGTCTTGTGTGATTGTTGATTTGAGCAGTTAATAAGTCTAATATCTTGCTGCACGCGTGTTTTAATTGAAGTTCAGATTTGACTAATTATCCCCCGCTGTCAGCTGTTTTCTTGCAGTTTTGTCTTCTACTTTTATTAATTGGTATTTTAAGCCACTAAATACTATTAAATAGCATTTAAGCTTGTGGTGACCGTTTGTAATAAGTGTCTAATTTGAAGTTTTAATTAAAGTTATAATTGTGTATATATTCCTTTGTGTTTACCGCTAAACTGTAGGTCAGTCTCAAAGTCACAATGTCACATGCTTCCAGTTCCAGCATCATGCCCAACAACAAGGTGAGTTAAAATAGTTATTAAGCATTTATGAAGTGTAATTAGTGTATAATTTGTGATTGGTCATGTTCATTGTCACCATGTTTGTTACGTGAAGATACTAAACATAATATATGTTGTTTCCTTAGGTAATTGGATTTTCTAACGAATACAAGGCATTGCTGTGTTCCTGCTGCTCTCATGTGATTGGATACGAGCACAAGATCAGTGGCGACCTATACTGTGTTGGGGGTTGTCTTTCGTTCAAGTCCATACCTAACAAAATAACGTAAGTACACTTTCCTTTGTTTTTATAGATAATAATAACTAACTATTGTGAATTGTTCTGATTTTAAAATGTCTATTAACATTTGTTTAAAAAGGTGGCCATCAATTCTAACTTTCGTTAATAAGATGATGCCGAAAATTCCTGCGTCTACAGCTGTAGCAACCAGTGGAGCTTCTCCGCCTATCTAAGTTTTGTACAATATATTACTATTTTAAACTATGACATCATCAATAACTTTGGGTGCATTGTAACTTTATATTTCTTTCTATAATTCAATTATATGGGTACTCTTTATTTTGTCACGTTCATGTTAACTCCTTAAATAAATAAATAGATAAATAACCGATGTAATATTCGTGGTCAGTGAGTATGTTTTAACACATCTGTGTATTTTGGTGCCGATCGGTAGAACCGTTTATGAGATTCAGGGACATCAAACTCTTGGTTACATTTAAAAACGTACATGTGGTACCGATAACCTTATAATGCACCAAAAATACGCTCCGTCCGAATGTTGATTTGATTACAAAAGAAAGGAAGGGAATAGAAACAAGCTTCTTTCTACAAGAAAATTCTGTTTTTCGTATAAGTAGAGTAGACATGTGGCACTCATAATAATAAATTATTTGAAAGGTTTCTCCACTTCACAAGAGAGAGAGAGAGCGAGAAACGGGTATATGATTCTTGGAAGTGGGAACAGAAACCTCCTTTACTTTTCTTTAGAAAGTGGCGAGGAAAGCTACATTCCACGTTACACATCCATCATCCATCACACTTAAAAGCTAAGTGCGTGTACTTCAGGCAAGACAACTAAAAGGGGGAAAACCATGCTTATTTGTAACGAACATCATTTTAAAAATGAAGAAGAAAAACTCGAATAGACTTCTTTTTACATAAAAAGGCATCAGGAATAAATAAGAATGTTGAATGAAGTTGAAGGTTTCGGGTGCATCATCGTTGACCTTGTTTGTTTTTCAGTGTCATTTAAATTTTTGAAACATGTAAATATGTCTATTTACCCTCCACTTTATCTTTACCTTCTCCGTTGTACGTTGAAGAATAATATTAAATTATAAATTAGTTAACTCACCAGAGTCCTTGTCCGTCAAAGTGAACACGAATGAAACGGCATCTCGGAGAACAGGCTTTTTCGGTCCGGCAAGCACACAACCCTCAGGCTGGCAAAAGTAAACGACATCCAAGGGTAGTGGAAAATCCTACGAGCAAAAGAGTAAAAGCAATGAAAGATATATCAAATCGGAAATGAGCATTTTATTACAGGAAACTAGACAGGAAAATTATTAGAATTAGAGTCATAGTCATCGTAGCAGAACTTCTATTATATTTTTTTTGATTACATTGTTAATTAAATAATTCCTCTTGAAGGGAAAGTACATACCTTGTGGTCTGCGGTCGGATACCGACGGAGTAACTCAGGTGGTTGAATTGACGTTTGATTGTTAGGAGTTCTGGAGCCGACAACGACAATGTAGTCAGCCAATCGTGGACAAAGCGATTTTTCACTCATTTGGAATCTGTCTGTACATTTTTAGTGGGTCACAGTAGTACTGTACAAATAAATAATAAAAATAACAAAAGTCATTTACATGTTTGTCCTGAGTTTTAACCTTATGTGAATGAATTATGCGGAAATTAGCGGGACCTCTATAAAAGCTCATGTGCCCTCACATCTTTTTGATTTCTAATTTGTATTGCTAGTCTATACGCTTACTATAATATATGCATACCTACGTACTAGTTCCAGTTACGATACGAATATAATAGACGTTTACGGTACATTCGTTCATATATTTAGGTAGCTTGTTTGAAATTCAAACTTTGAATTGACAACTTACATATATATATATTTTAATGAAATTTCTTACAATGTGTTAGATATTATGTGTGGGCCAATTAAAGCATTTATAAAGCCAAGATTGATTTTTGTGAGAAGCTAAATATTTACTATTCCTACGACCAATTATGTATCTTCAAATGGCATTATAACAACTTTGCAATTGGATAATGAAAATGTAGCACACTTGATAGCAAGAAACCAACCAACCAACTAATGTAACCTATGCCAGCCAAGGACGACAAAATGCTATGTGCGCTTTCTTTTGAAGGCATTCCAGAGATTTTTTTTTATTTTCTCTCATTTTTATTAAATATCCATCCGTATTACATGTCATTATGCTGCGGTAATAGCAGTGCTATTATAGCACTGCATGTTTTATATATGTATACATACCTATGTAATCATTTTAAAAGTGATTATTTGCCTATTTTCATACATAATTCATTATAAAAAACCTCGTTCACGTATTTTTACGTTGAAAAACACTTGTGTAATAGGCGAAAAAATTGCTTTGATCAAGATGCCTCCTTTTTTAACAAGATTTTGTGGTTATTTACTTTTCCTCCAGTTTTGTATGAACTACGTTTATCGCGTTCAATAAATTAGCTTTCAGTTTGCTAACAATTTCGTCCTACAATTCTATATAGGTATTATATCTATACTTATATCATTATGTGATTATATGAGTATTACGCAAAGTAAGTAATCTATCTTAATTTGTTGTTTTAGGTCATCAAACTTAATTAGGCAAACCATGTTATGTAAATTTTGTTTTTGCGGGAAAAAAAGATGGCATTAAATAACAAAAATCTGGAGTCCAGATTCTGGACAGCCTTAGACGAGGAGGGTTCTTTTGGGAATAAAAAACTTGTTACCACTTTAACAACAACTCAATATATTCTTAGTCTTTGAAAATACAAAAAAAGGTTTAGAATATCTTGAACATGCAGGACAGATATTTTGCAAAAAGTCGCAAATTTCCCAGAAAAGATAAATCAGCACAACTCTCGGAAATTGTGAAATAGGGATACTTTTTCATCCTGTAGTATGTACATTAGCTATTTTGTATGGACCATTCAAAAGCTTTACGAGTTTATTTTTTTTATTTTTGCTTTGTTGAGTAGTTCGCCGAATGACATGATGAAATCAGCAAAAAAATCTCTTCATCACCAAAAAGTCCCAGTCTACACATTTCACATGTTGTTTTGTATTTATTGCGAAATTGTCAAATCCTGTTTCTCCCTCGATGTAAACCCAGTAGATTCTCCCGAATCATACATTCTGTAAGTCTTTTTTATTTTTTTGTAAAACAGCCCTACACATCCTTGAAACTCCCAAGTCAGCTTAGTAAACGTGCTTTCTACATGTCCACTTTAGTTATTCATTACATTTTCACGTAAAAAAAAATTAAAAATACATGCTTATTTTCCCTCAACAAATCTCGTCATTAGTTTTTGAACTAACTTCCGTTTCCTGGAACGGACAAGGAGAAGTAAGCAATAATAAAATAATGCTTGGATAGATTTGTTTGTTTCGTAAAAAGTTTTTGTTTTGCCGATCATCGCAGTACAAGATAAAATGCTGGTTGATGACAAACCCGACTTTAAAGAGAATATTTTACTCGGCTACATATTCCAGTCAAACAGTTCATTAAAATGAGGCAACGTTTTTTTTCTCCGTGGCAGACGTCAAAGCTAATATGATAGCGGAATGAGAAGGTACAGGTAGTTATATATCAAACTATTTCATTAATAATTCAGCATTTCCACAGATCAGAGAAATTCATGCATAGATAGATAGATAGATAAAAACTTCATGTGGCCACTCAACTGATCCCGAGTTTAAACTAATATCCTGTAATATGCAATCCTCTAATGTGTGCGTACATAATAATAATGTATACATAACATATCATGTTACATATATGATATGTACATACAAAGGTAGATGGTATGGAGTATTGAGTAACGTTGAATTAATATTTGAATTCGATATTATTTTGGAATATTGAATATGATGTTGCTGCCGTCACAACATCAAAGAAAAACATTTTGTTTGATCACCATTTACATCATCATCATGATTGCTATAATAAGCATTTTCGTCACATGAACAATTTACTTTTGAAATATCAAGAATATACATATATGAAATGTCACGAACCCAACCAGGACATAATATAATTTGTCTTCCATTCTTATCATCACAAAGTGAAATGACGTTTGTAGCTTAATACCCATATACCTGATGAGAAGAGAGTACTTTCTACAAAATCTTTGCATAAAACATCATGTGAAACAACGAACAATGTTCTGTTATTATTATTATGATACCAAGGCAGTTTTAGCTTCAAACAGTAGTATACTTTATCAGATAACATGGATTTAATAATCTAAACTAACAGCAAGGCGCAGCAGTAACATTGCATGATCATCACTTTCATCGTGAACATGATCTGAAGGGAAAAAGAAATAAATATAAATTTTGAATATTTTATACGGCATGTTGAGTTCTGGGAACCTGGGTGAATGCACAGGGGATCAATAATATTAAAAAGGGAAGGAGTGAGAAGGAAGGACACACACAGAGAAAAATTTACTATCGCCATGGGACCAATGTATGGCTATGTGACTATGGCGATCTGATTATAAGGTTCTCTGTTTGCTTTTTCATGAGGATTATGATGAGCACACGCGGTAATAATGCTATAAAATCTAGTATGGAGGGGAACGTCCATCATTTCCGTTATCAACTTTGTAGGCAAGTCCCCTTGGCATCCGAATAAACTCGAATGCATTTCTTAGGACAAATACACGTACGACTTATGACAAGCTTAAAGTAGGAAGATCACAACTACCCTTTTCATGGCTGACGTAATTTAAGGACATTCCCTAAAGGTTACACAAAAAATTAAATCCCTTTTCTCTCCCAAACGAAACGAGGTCGCTCTAGCGTTGTGTAGTTGTGTGTGTGTTTTTTTATAAGTTTCACACAGTATCATGATGGTTGGTTAGCAAATAAAGAGAAACGCAATTTCGTTGGAATTTTTTAGTCATTTTGGTCTTATGACAACAATGCCTGCCCTATTTATTTATTAACAGAGAAAAAATGATTTAATAAATGGACAGAAATATTAAATAAATGCCGGACTGTGATACCAAGACTACACAGCTACTAAGCTACACCACTCCATCCTTTGGAATGCGGAACAGTGTAAAAATTTATGACAATGGTTTAGTTCCCTGTGTAGGTATTATATTGGATCTTCATTCTGTGATTACGCTGCATTGCCAGGCTTTCCTTGTTTTTTATGTTGGCTAAAATGGAGCTCTGTTCGTTCATTGACCATCAACATCGTTATACATCCACCACCACATCTGTAATATGCTATGCAATATTGTTTGCTCGCTTACACAATCAAAATTACAAGGTCTCTGAAAAAACACCATGGAATCCCGGAAATGGAAGAATTGAGGAATGAGCCATTTAGAAAAATGCAGCAATTTATATTAATAATAAAGGATCACGGCTATATAAGCTATAAAATAAGTCGAGTTTATTTATTTGATCTTGATGGGATGGTCGTGTGTGTGATAAGGGAAGGTGACGGTGGTAAGGGTTGCTTGCTTAGACGGTGATAATCCTGCTTGTGAGTCAAGAGCATACCGGAAATACTACTTGCGACTACTACATAATTTATCTTGTTATATGGGAGTAATATATCATTTTTTCTTATGACAAGTAGTGGACCACACCATACTGTGCATTTTCTCCTAATATTTACCTGAATCACCTAACAAAAATACTCCCACCCTCAAATAAAAACAACTAACAAATTATTACTAGCCATCCGCAAATTTCATTTCCTTCCTGATTATGCTCTATTTATAATACAAAAAATGGTGTGAACTTGTTTTGACCATGTGACTACCTCACTCAAAAAGCCACGTCGATTTGTGTGTGTGTGCTATGCTGTGTGGGGAGCACACTTTATCATCGTCATAATCATCGACAATTTCATGCGTCACACTACAGCAGAAATATACAGCTTACTTAAATACATCATCAACAGCCTTACCATTTCTTGCCATGTCTATAATACGAGTCTTGTGACTTTTTTGCTAAATAAATGTGTTCTTTCACTCAATAGAACTTGAGCAGCAGCATAATAAAAAAAAAAGCGAACAACTCGACATGATGCGATATATGTGTGTGATGTAAATCATTGCTTGCCTTTCTTTTTCTACAGTATCACAAAATCTCCCTTTCCCTTTACAAAAAGAGTTACTCCTACAAAACATGGATGTATCGTCACATAAATATGCATGTGTGAGGGTAACAGTTACTATTCCCACTCACTTTTCTTCCTTCCATTCATTGCAGTTCATGCTTAAAAGCAAGTGAAAACTGAAGAAAAATATCTAGTTGTCTTTATCATCCCAAGATATTTCATTGTATACTGACACAACAATCAACAGACTAATATGCCAATTGTGTATAACACTAATCTAAGTTTTCTTTTTGTAAACGAATTTTCTTTTTTTTTTGCTTTTATTTTTTAAAATAATTTTCACAAGAACAAAATGTGTGTATTGATTGACGTATTGACCGCGGTCTAGACTAGACGGTACACTTGTCTTGTAGACTTGTACATCCCCCACACACATGTACATAAGTACGCCTACAAAACTCAACATCATCGTATCATCACGTGTATCACGTTCATGACCATCACATCAACATCTCTCTACTCAATACAGAAACCGAAACAGTTTCGTACTGTAAATTTTCCACACAACGTCAACAGTTTTCTTTTACTCGAAAATAAAAGCAAAACGTAACTATCCACTCAGCAGCTACTATCCAATTACGACACCAACTCCAATTGTCGTCATTGTCATCATCAACCTTACATTGGAGCCTTGTCATCATCAACATGATCATCTCACCTAATCCTATGTACATATACCTACATACTACTTTTAGGATAACCGTCCAGTATGTAGGGATAAGTATAATCATCGTCATCGTTACTTCCCCCTCTTGAGTCGAATAACATCAAATTTATTTCATTCATGCACAACACATTTTTTTTCTCAACATTGTCTCCCTTACAAATAATTCAACTATATCTTTCGTTCCATTCCATTTTTTTCTTCATTATCGCCATTGGTGTTTGATGCTAACTAACTAACCACCAAACCAAGGCCTGACCACATACACGACCAACCAACTAACATAACAATGCATACAACCAACCAAATACTTGAGTCAACAAAAATCGTGACATTTTCAAGTGCGTTCCTGATTTAACCATGTAGCACACTTCTGTTACAAGTTGTAACTTACAACTCCTGAATACACACTTGAGAGGAGATAATGGTGATATGTACATACAGACATGGATAGAGAAGGAGAGATGTCGTATGTCGTACTGTTATACCTATACCTCACTCACTCATTGTCAGTCAAAATGATGATGACGATTACTACATAAAAAAGATGAAAGGTAAGGAAAGAACAAGATGTGTGGGGAGCAAAATGAAGAAAACAAGAAGGAGCAGGAGACAAAACAGACGAATAAAAAAAATCGCCTTTCCCTATTTTTCCCTTCCCCGAAACCATTTTTTTTTACAGAAGAAAAGATATATACAGTTGGCTTCTCTCTTATTATAGTTTCGTCATATCAAATGTCAGACACATGCATAGAAAGGTAGATGAGAGTAAGTGTGTATATGTGTGAGAGAGAAAGAGAGAGAGAGGAAAATGGAGAAAAGAGGAGTTGGATTTGCTGCTGGAGGGAAAAAGATGTTGAAGACAAGCACTAAGGCGATAACAATACATGCTTTCACATACATTTGTTTGTTGAGAAGGAAGGATTCAGGATGTACAAGTTCATCGTATACAATAGACATATACTTATATGTACACACACCATTTTATAACAAAGCAAATCATTTTTTGGAGAGATATAAAATGATTTCCCGACGACGAAAAAAATACACAAAAACCTGTCTTGTCTAGTCGATTCCTCCACTTCCAGAACGGAAGTTCTCTCTCTCTCTCTTTCTTTCTCAACTACCTTTAACATTTATAATTCCTCTCGTAACATTTTTTTCCATCTTTTGTTTTACTTTCCACTTTACTTACTTTTTCTTCTCCTGTCTCTTCTTCTTTATTTTTTTACTTATAAATTTGAGACTTTTTAAAGTAATGTATGTATACAGTGTAATAAAAGCCTGATTGCAGTGACGCTGATTATAATGATTTAGAAATTTATATGCTTCTTGCACAACAAGGCTAACTACCTGCCTTTCCGGACGTGTTTTTGCGCAACCAAATACATATTATAAATACTACTAAAGTTAAAACAAAAGACTCACGTTGCACTACATCACATCACATTTTCACATAAATACAGAAAATCAACACGAGAAAGCCAATAAGAGTAAGACATTCTATTTGCGCAAGTGGATTGCAGAACAAAACTGAAAAAGGAGAATATATCTTATAACAATAGGCAAAAGAATTGTTAGATGTAGATGATAATGATAATAATAGTAATAATAATAATAAATATCTGCGACAACTTTTCCTTTTCTTCTTTACAAAACAACATGCTGTAGAATAATAATAATAATAATAATAAATCCTTTTGTGAAACGTACTCATTATGTCTGAGCATTGAGCGACATGCTGAAAGAGTGTGTCTCTTGGAAAATGACCTTGACCAATTGAACGAGAGTCTTTAGAGAGTGGAAAAAGAGTGAAAGTAAAACACAATAATAATAATAATAATAATGATAAAAAAATAATAATGTGAATAAATCGATCTTGTTTTTCTTTTTTTTTGTGAAAGAGAATCAAAGTCTAGATCAAATGGATCATGATGACGGCTCGTTAGAAACAGTCTGTTGTTAATTGTGTGTATAGAAGTGAATGACTCATTATTTTTAGGTGCGTGTCTGTCGTCGCCTATTTGTTCTCCATCTTAACAAGATATTGTTATTATTATGTGAGTATAATGCATGACAGCTATAATAATAACAATATAACCATCAGGATTATGATCAAGATGGTAATTAATACAGCATTTTATTTATGAATGCGTTTTTTGGAGTACAAAGAATGGGGAGAGGGAAAGACACAGAGGGGAATAACACCTAAGCATGTAGACTTCTACGAACCAGTCAATAGTTCAATTGTCATAACAATTGCCATGCCCACCTGTATTGATAAAAACATAACGGGATCAATGGAAACAATCAAATGGTTGTGATTCACCATCAACCATGCACAAACAAACACACACACACACACACACCAACGACTGCGACGACACTATAATTTACCTGTGCAGAAGGAGCCAGCAGCCATAGTGGCAATGATGCACAAAATATTTATGAAAATGGCATGTTTGACACATAAAAATTTGCGATTATGATCAGATCAACAAAACGTTTAGACGATAAATTTGCCTCTGTGTGTGTGTGTGTCGTTGTACTTGATTGAATGTTTTTTTTCCTTCAAGGTCTTTGTCGTACACACTTTTTCTATTACTACAACCACTGCAGTTATAATATACAATGACGCATAATAACAGCTAAATCAACGTTATCCTTTTTCTTTCCTATCTTCTTGTTTCGAGACAGCGACAGATAAAATGTCAATTTTGTATTTTCTTTTTGCTCATTGGTCTCCAAATAAAAATGCCATCCTCTACCCATTGTTGTTTGGATAAAAATAGACAGTTTTCCTTTCTGTGATGAGGAGGCATGTCAAAAGGAAATAAAGTACAGACGACAAGGCGAGCACAATAGGAAATTATTTTTCTTATTCTTTTTTTTTGCTTATTCTGCTGCAGTGATCCATGTAAGCAAAAAGTGTCTTTCCTAACCAAGCAATTTCCTTCTATCAAGAGCTCTCTTGAAGCTTTGTGTGGAACAAATTAAATCGATCAAAAATAATAACAAGAAAATGACCGAAAATGACGTTGTAGACGGTTGTTAAAAATTATGTACATAGTTCCTTGGGTAGTTTTTCCTTGTAGTACCAACTAACGCAGCATTAATAGCACATCACAAAAAAATTGAAGGGAAGGAAAAGTAATGCGTCTCCTTTGTGGCATTTAGCAATATGATAGCACAGTTTTTTTTTCATACTGCCTTCCTATTCAATGTCGCCATCGTCACCAACAGCATCTTACGTTTTGTATTCATTGCCCCATGAATGATAAAAAAATACAATTGTTGTATGATCAAATCATTTTTACCAACTGTTACACAAATAAAATGTGGACTTTCCTTAAAAAAAGAAGAAGAATTTTATCCAATATGGGATCCTTATAAATAAACCTTTCTAAAAAAAACGACATGATTAAAAATCAACTAGCTTCTCCAATTCTTTCGTTGGATATGATTGAACGGATAATTGCTTTTGGCTTCTGCTGTGCTTGGAATATGTATTTACTGCGGGACAGACAAACGGTGACGAATACACGAGTCATCACCGCCACATGGAGTTTTGATAGGTACTCTTTTTAATTACAGTTATTAAATGTTATTGCCATTGTACTAATGTCAAATGAAACATTTTTGTGTGTCTACATGATATATCAATCAATAAAAGTGAGAACTAAAAAAATCAACTTGTATAAAAAAATATCTCATCATTTATTTATCTCCGTAATATGTATATGAATATAGATAGACTGACTCTAGTAGATCAGCTCAATCAACATAAAATACCATCACAACCACATCCTTTCTATGTCATTAATTCACTCCCAGATACATTTACTCAGTCAATAGTAAATAGTAAGAGCGATCTATATAAATAATGTAGGTATATATGTACATGTATAAATTTATGTGAATATAGTATAAAATATATTACCGTACACCAAAAGCAACGTTTTTCTTCCAACAAATATGAATGTCTGTAATTTTTCAAGTTCATCCAGCTGTTATACCTACTACTGTGTTTCATGCCGACTAGTTGCCACCAGCAGTAGTAGCAATATTATCAATTAAATGACAATAATATTCATAATATCGCGATTCATCTGCACTGCTGAAAAAATGCAATAATAACAAATCCAAAAATGAACAGAATTCCAGAGCAAATTGATGATGATGATGATGATGATGATGAAGAGAACTGGTGATGATGGCATAATTCAATAGATTTTCGCTGTATACATAATATGCAATATGCCAAGTCATGCCACACACATAGGTACACACCAAAATAAGTTATTATTACGTAATAATATTTTGTGTGTGCGTTTAAAGTATGTAACAGTAGTTGTATCTAGGTATGTAGTTTTATATATACAATTCCTATTGGAAACATTATCATCGTGTCTTTTTTTAAACTAAAATAAATAAACTTAGCATTGATACACGTGGTCATAGTTTTCATTTCTTCGTATCACACTAAATTGTCATACAATATGTAGTTGTTTAGCCGCTGTTGTTGATGTTACGTTAAATAGGTAAATATTCAACAGCAGCAGTTGCAACTCACTCAGCCTCAAAAATTGACTTGCAATATTATTATTATTTATTATGTTGTGAGGAATTTTGTGGCAAAGTAATTTATAATTAGTACTGTATTCTGGGATGCATGTATTATAAGCAGAGCTAGAGCTGTACACCCTGACACTTTTGTGGTTTCCTTTCTTTGACGTCTACCATGTAAAAAATGATAATAATTGTGGAAAATTGGTACTATTGGCTATGTAACATCACATCTACTACTAACAGCATGCATGCACATTATATCACACATACATATGCATTCTCAATATAGTAATTCAGGAGGAGAGGAAGAGGAGGAAACAGCAACGAAAATATAGAATGTCTGTCTGTTGTGTGTATAAACCTATTTTGTAATGCTTTCTTCTTCTTCCTCACTACTCGAAGGGATAAAGGTCGCATTTTATTTATTTACTTTTGTCAAAAAATATATTTATATTTCCAGTTTTTAATTAAATTTGACCAGCTTGTTATTATTGTCGTTGGTGTAATGGCGACATACATTCATGCGTATTCAACTTCTTTACTTGTCACACTTGTATATTTTATTGCAAAATAATAAAAAAAATCATTTACGGAATAAATATGAAATTGTAAAAAAAGAATATAAAAAAATACTCGACTGTGCACTTGTGCTGACTGACCACTACTAATTTATTCCCTGAAAACATGCAGTGTCATGGCAGGTTTTATGTAAAATGTTTGCTTGCTTGCGTACATGTGTCTCCTCTTCAATAACAATAAAAAATAAATGGCTCGAGTAATAATAATGATAGTGAATTGTGGACATGGTTTTAACCTCTTTCCTTCCTTTATTTTTACGAATTACACACATGTCAAGTTGTGAATACATTGTCACCGTAATACTCTCCCAGTCATAATACATGCTTACATCTCTATAGATATAGGTATTGTTAATTTTAAGGATGGATGGATGTAAAGGGCCCAGTGTATTTATAGCATTGCATTCGTGGGATTTGCTCTATGTCGTGAGTATAAAAGTGTAATATTACAAGTTATATTAGCAAAGAGTATGTTGAAATGGCCCACTTTTCCCTACAACTCTTCATTCCTAAAATAAATAAAATGGTTGCGTTTTATACTCTGTAAAATGTTGATGCAGAAAAAGGATATCCATACTTTGCGCAATATATTCTGCTGACAAGCAATTTACTTTCGTTATGGTATGGAGAAACTGTATGTGTGCATTTGTGTGTGTGTGTGTGTGCATGAGAGGAGGAGAGTCAGAAATGGCGATAATGGTGATGTTGATGATCTCAACTCAAGTCAATTTCAGTCTCTTTTCTCTTCCTTTTAAACTTTTACTTGCTTAGAATAAAGGACGTTAAAAAAAGAGTGAAAGTGTATAGTAAACGGTAGAGATGAACGTATGAGTTGGTGTGTGAGTTGAGTGTGTGTCGTGTGTGTGTGTCGTGTGTGTGTGTCTGCGTGACCGAGAGGAACGAGAGAAACAACTCTGGATAAACAATAGCGCTTTTCTAAACTCTCGCAATACGAGTTTTATTATTTTAACGAGAATCTTGTGAAATCTGAAAGAGGACTATAGATGCAATTGTTGTTTGTCGTGTTTGTAGAGATTGAGTCACATACAAATGACAAAGGAGGAAATAGTGCATGAGTGGATCATCATATTATGGAATGAATGGGTTTTTTCCTTCTTTTTCTGTGTTCATCACAGACGTAACCCCAAGCCACAAAACGTATTTATAGGCATAGACCTTATTTCTTATTTCATACATTTACATAATGCAAAATAAGTAGGTAAAATAGAATAAAAAGCCCAGCAGCAAAGCAATCACTGAGAATGTGAACATCTCTAAAAGGAGATTATGTATGTATGTTTGTGTGTGCGTACGTGTGTGGTGTGTGATGTACTGTGTGGGTTTTACAACTTTGTGTACATTTTAGACGGGTCATAATAATTAAAGCCATCATGCTGATCACCTTAATGCCAATTATAGCGATAATAAGATTTGTAGAAATGCCACTGATTCTCATGCTCTAGGCATTGTAAAATGTCCAATGTAGGTTGCACGTCTCTCAAAGGATGGGGTTATAACAGAAAGGTGAAAGGGAAAGAGTAAGAGCACTTCAAAATATGTACATACACAAGTGTACCTACTGTACATGGATTGCCTCTGCTTGTTTCACATCTCTGAAAGCGTGTGATAGCCTATTATACAGTCAAATGTGGTACTTGGTCAAATAATACCCACCAAAACCGCAATTAGCTTAGCCAACTTAAAACTATTGCAATTTACAATGACAGCATTTTCTGCATGACTATACGACGTACATACATAGGTAATATATGCTACCAGGTATGCAAAATATAATGCTTTGTGTCTGCCTGCCATGCCATTTCTCTCAATTTGATTCTGCCGTTGTCCTTTTCACGGACAAACTACAGGGCATATTATATGGATTATGTCTCAAGTCATTATTACTTAGCGCTTTCCAAGTAAATCGTAATTAAATTAAAAAACGAACATGTAATTACCCTAGTCGTTTATAATATAAGCGTAAATATAGATACACACCTACGTTACATACTTGTAACAACGCAAATTCTCGACTGACTAGATAATACCCTACTGTAATTCTGTACACATTTTGATGCATGGAAAATTTCAAAATGTGCAAAATAAAATTAATAATCATTACGCCAAAGTAAGGGACAACTTACGTGCTCCTGAGTGAGACAAGTATCCAGAAAAGTTGCGACTCTGTTGGTGCAGCAGCAGTGGAGCAGGTAGTAGTAGTGTGTGCTGAAGCAGGATAAACGTTACAACAACCACTCCTCGACCTATTCCTGAAGCACATGCTGTTTATTCCGATATTTTGTATGTGGAGCAAAATAAAACCTACTCCTCTGTATGCCTAGTTCTCCTCTCAGCACCAGATCAACAACAAAAAGTTCTATGTATCTTATATGATGAATTTTTATTGCTTTCCTCACAAAAGACCTTATAATTATTTATTTGCAAAATTTCTCCATTTTTTATTTTTTTTATTTTCTCTGAAAAAGAGATACAAGTGGGGGAGAAAGGCTTGTGCTATACGTAATACAACTTTTTTTTACATTTTTGCAGCTAACTTTTTGACTTGACTTTACCTATTCAAAAATTTACGAGTTAATTTTTTTTGCAACGGAGGGAGGCTCCTCAGGGGGAAAAAAGCACCCGAGAGAAATGGATGACTACTTATAATAATAATAATAATTATTATATTACTATTATTGAATTGAACAAGAGAGGAAAAGCTTTAAAAGAGCTCTCTTAAAACTTGCAATTTATTTAGTACCACACAAGAGGCAACCTTTTATTCCTTTTCCTTCTATGAATTAGTTATTCTTATCAGCTATTGTTTATAGCATTTATTATTATGAATTTACTGTATGTACGTATTTAAGTAAGCATATTATGTTTGTATTGCTCACTGAACGAACACCTAAAATAATTAGCAGACAAAAGGAGGCAATTGCAATATAGAAGACAGAAGGTGGATGACGTTGAGGAGGATCCGGATAATTCTTTCTATTTCCTTTTAAATATTTCTCTATATATTGTTTTCTGATTTAATCAATGTTCTTTACTATTTTTTTATATCTGCCTTGTTGGAATCTTGTTGTCTCTCTAGCCTGCTTGCTGTTGATGTTGTTGTCGTTGATGAAACCTCACCTAGCCCCCAACAACCTCTCAAAACGAACTAACTTCTGGCACTGACGAACTCCCAGTCTGGATCCAATAATATAGCCTATAAAAATATGTTGGATAGAGAGAGAGAAAGAGACGG
Organism: Paronellides praefectus; assembly: GCA_027744595.1. Taxonomy (NCBI): domain Eukaryota; kingdom Metazoa; phylum Arthropoda; class Collembola; order Entomobryomorpha; family Paronellidae; genus Paronellides; species Paronellides praefectus. Next base: position 4,876 of record JAITYZ010003566.1, on the reverse strand, counting down.
GGAGTGTGATGTGAGTAAAGAACAGGAACAGAGATCTCTGCTGCTGCTGCTCTGGTTTGGCTAAAAAAAATTCGTATTCTGTTGGTGAGCTGGTACCAGTGCAGTGTGCTTCTCTCTCCGCTGCTCTGCTATTGTGTTGTCTTCCAAGTCTGTTCTGTTTTGTGTGTGGTGCTCTACGTTTATGCTTTGTCGACAATGCTGATGATGAGAATGACGACGGTGACCATGTATGTCGTTTATACTTATAAAAAATTTGGCTTACTACAGAGAATGCTCAAACTGGAAGCTCGCAAGTATTTCCATTGGTTTTTTTTGCGTTTGTTGGTTGGTTGGAAGGAATTTGGGTTTTTTGTGGATATATTGCGCCTTCGCTTACTACATACATAATACTACGCTTCTAACTAAGAACAGCGTAAATGTAACTTACTACGAAGTAAATGTAACCTACGCCGCACACACAAAATACACACACACCGTCGTCATCTCCGTCATTCTCTCTTATTTTAGCAGAGCAACAATGTATTCTATTTTGTGAGTGAGTGTGCTAGGCATATAATATATACTACTATTATTGATAGCTCCGGTGGTGCTGCTGTTATTATAGCTGTTGCTGTTGAAACGCCGAGTAGTATGGAATACGCAAGCAGCAAAACCGCTAGAGATAGAGAGACGCATACAGATACCTACTCCATTTTCCTCCTCCTGCTGTACAAGTGGAAATAGTAACTCCGAAGGGGGGGAAGGAAAGGATAATGGAATGGAATTGGAGAAGCAAAGTGTAAGCGAAAGCAGCAGCTTTAAACATGTCAAATATTTAGTGTTCTTCATCGTACGGTTACAGTTGGCATGCATACTACTACATCATCATATATCCATAATTCCATATCCATTCATATATGTATGTCATGTTGTATGTATATAATGACTTTGGTTGGTATATATAAGTATTATAATGATATTATGTATCTTCATTTCAACATCGTCGTCGTCGTCGTCGTCATCATCAACATCAATTCGCATTCCCATTCATATTCATACTGCAATGATATTGTGTGAGGAGACGTGAAGCCAAAGCTAGTAGCAGTAGCAGTCGAGTCGCGTACCATTTTTTTTTAAATCATGCGATGGCAATGCCTATCCTTTTTGGTTGCCTTGTCCTCGTCGTCCTATCCACTTTCCCCGCTGCTTGTTTGCTTTCTTCATGACGACAACGACGTGCCCGTATATAGTTAAATATAACTAACCCTGTGTGTATATACACACATAGATGAATACATATATATGGATATACATATTATGTGCCTTGTATATATGTATATTGTATACCTATAGTACACATGTTTACTTGTTAAATGTGCAATGCAAAGATTAGAAATAGGGAAAAAGTATATAGGATATTCCCATTTTCCTATGGGCTTTCCTCTCGTTCCAGTAAAAAGTGCTGGAAGCATTGGTAAAGGAAGTAATGTGGTGTCATAGAAAAGGAAATGAGTGAAAGGCTATTGGGGCTCTTTCATTCCCTTCCAAGCAAAAAGGAAAAAAAATAAAAATAAACTGGCGCTACTCCTACTCTGTGTTATGTCGTGTGTGTTTGCCGAGTGGAGGATACATATTACTTTCATAATACCTATGTAGCATGAATGGGTGGAGAAAAGCAACTTTGCTCTGACTTTACATGGCTTTTTATCCTCCATATTGTAACGTTACTTTGCTTTCTCTTTTAGGCTTCTCACACACAAAGTGTAGGATAACATGGGATTCTTGTTTTATATTTGAAGAAGTTGAGTTAAAAGTGTGGAATGGAATAACGCGAGGGAGGGATATGGAGGCTTCGCTGTATCCAGTAGAGTATAAGCTTGCACTGCACACAAGAAAGTTAGTGAGAAAAAATATTACTATGTATTACTTTACTGTAATGTAATGTAATATGAAGCAGCCATGTAGTGACTAGGGACCAACAGACATGCACATAAAATGTACATATTTTTTTGGACCTACTATGGCGTCATTCATAAACAAAAGTGTTCAAAAGTAGATTGCTTGAGACATGGAATTTGCAGGAGTTTTGAGACATAAAGCATTTACGAATGACGCCCAAGAACAAGTTAAAAAACTGCTTTCACTTCGCAAATAGATGAGTCAAGTACAAAATTATACAAGTTGCATTTCTCTTAGGACCCAAAATACATATACCAAAAAAATGTAGGTACATATATGCCAAAATTTTTACAAAAACGACGTTTACGTTGCTGGAGAAAGTTTACTATATCGACGTAGGAATGTATATATTTGCTGGATGTACTTTTGTACAAATGATATGATAATAACACTTTAATATTTTCGGTGGTATCATAGTATAATGTACTCCCTCCTTCATTTATTGTTGTAAACCACACACATACTCAGACACATAATGGCCCGCAAGCGACCTAATGTTTCTTCATTAAAATGCACATTAAGAGTTTAAAAGGGAAACAACCATGTAAATATTTGATGATGATGATGATAATAATCATCATCATGTCATGTCGTCATCCTCATCATCAGGCAAGGAATGAGCAAAAAGGCAAGGTTAGTTGCCACTTTAGAGTTTTAATGTGTGCTTGTTTTGTGTGTATACAAAGTTCCAAGTGCACACTTGCATCTGCTTTAATTTTTGACTTTCTCATTAACATAAAAAAATAAGTACCTATGAGTATACTATTGTCTAGTAGACACATCCATACACGAAAACATAGATATACTACATTAATATTTATGTTTAAAAAATCTCATCATCATCTTCGAGTCCAGAAATAGCATCATATTTTCTACTCTTTTGCATGAAGGGAGCAACAAATTTTTGGCCAACCAAAATACGGCCACATTATTTATTTTCTCTCTCTCTCTTTAGTTATTCATTTACTGGTTCTTGAAAAGAGCTCTATCTCCCCTTTCTCTTTCTCGCTCTCTCTCTCTCTCTCTCTCTCTCTCTCTCTCTCTCTCTCTCTCTCTCTATTTTAATATTTTAGTACCCAAAAAAACAACAAGCATTTTAACGTTAAACTGAATTGGCGTTTGTAAAGAAAATATGGGTTAAAAGGAAACAGGCGAGGCAGGAGGCACACAGGAAAAGCAAGGCTGCTCGGCTACAGCAACAACCAAAAAAAACTTTCTATAAAAACGAAATCGATAAATGTTCCAAAAAAGTAGGACACAAAAACTCTCCTCTGCTGTTCTATGTTTGCTTGCTTGCTCTTGTACTCTACTCCTTTGCCAAGAACACACACGAAAAACATGGAACAACTACTACTGCTTCTCCTATACCACCGCCATCATTTCGAACAGCAATAATGCTATACCACAAGATCATATAGTTTCACCAGCACAATGCTTTTCATTATTATGTATTCCTGCGTGTTGTTGTATTTTTAACAAGAAAGAAAGAGGAACTATTTATTATCATATTATTTATACGCAAAATTTATACACACCTACCTACAACCTATGCACTTAAATGGCTTGTTGTTTTGTTGTAGTAAGTTAGTAGTAGCCCTCGTGGTTGGAGGTGGTGGTGGCGGTTGTGATATTGTTCAGCATCTCAGAGCTCACTTACTCCACTCTTATGTTTAAGTTCCAACTTAACTTGCACTATTTTGTGGTAGGCTCAGAGCAGGGATGTGTGTGTGTATAGTTTAGTCACAAGGAAAAACGTTTGAGTTGAAGGTGAAAGCTGAAGAGAAGTGAGCTGAGCCATCAATTGTGAATGAGGAGAGTATGGAAAATTGTAACTGTAGCTGGATGGAAGGATGAATAGATGGGTTTTATGAAGAACAAAAAGACACCTGAATAAATGACTTCCATACCTGTATAATGTACCCAAAATTATTTTGTGTTATGTGCCACGAAAATGAGAAAGAAAGAAAAATCTTTGCAATGGTCATATATTATTTAACGAGTAGGCATTTTTGTATAAGAGAAGGAAAAGAAAGTAGTCATTAAGAAATAAAAATCTTGACTAGAGAAAATAAAGAGATGCTTGTGGGGAGGAAGAATGTCATTGGTAACACAATATCATCTTCGTCACAAAATAAAATCAAAATGGACCAAGCGGAAACAAAATGAAAAAAGGAGACCAGAGAGGATCAGTAGAGAAGACTAGACAGAAGTTGAAATGATGCTATTGGATGTGGCAAGCAAAATAAATGTCATGGAATAATGGTCACTGGTGATGTTGAAAATGGATCTATCATTTATTCTGTTCTCTTGACGAAAGAAGGTTCTTGTAAGAAAGTAAAATGAAAAAGGAAGACAAATAATCTCTTTTTGGGTGTGTGCGTCCATCCACGCAATAAAATAAAACGCAGAACAGAAAATGAGGAAAGTGAACAAAGTTACTGTTTGAAAAGAATTTATATACTATGAGTATAATATTTTGGTTGATTAATTCAAGTCAAATCATGTGACAAAACTTGAGTTCAGACAGCATAAAACTTTTCTCATGCAATTCATGATAAGCGTCAAGAGGAAAAGGGCTTAAATGGTTTATACCCATCCAGTGAAGAAAGGAAGAGGAAAATAAGGAGTATCAAGAAGAACAAAACGTGCTTACAGATAGAGCAAAAGAGAGAGAGAGAGAGGGAGGAGAGAGAGAACATAAATAACAGCGACCAATACCAAACCCAACGACCCTGCTTCCTTACTAAAATCCATTTCTCTTTTTAATAAGAGAAGTCAACTAAAAGGACTTGGAAGTACAAAGACTGAAATAAACTAGGAAGCTCTCTCTTATTTTATTTATTGTTCGCTTCTTCTTCTTTTTATTATTATTAATATATACTATTATAATTATATCTGAGAGTGCCAAATATGTTACTCCAAGAAATAATTAACAAAA
>JAITYZ010003565.1:0-13912 GCA_027744595.1 Paronellides praefectus | reverse complement strand
ATTTTATATATAAATACATATACATACTAAATAGGAATATGCGTGAAAAGCAAATCATAGCAAAGATGAAAAGGCAAGTTTTGGGCGAAAAAATTCCTGCCATTTGACATGACAAGGTCCAGAGATCTAACCTAGAAAGTTTACTTTACCATAAGAAATTTTTGCGAAAAGTAAACCAAAAAGAGTAGTGAAAGAGAACTTTTGTGTTTGCTGAAAGTACGATACGTATATTTATCAGGATAAAAACAAAGTACTTGTGCCTGCAGAGTAGACATTGGTAGGCATAAACTCTCGTACTCATCCTTAGAAAGATCATCTTCAATCTTGGAAAGTGTCTCTTCTCCCATGTCTAACTTCGTTTCGTTTGTCTACAAAGTGGAATCCACAAGGACAGTCTATATAACGTAAACCAAACAGAAATTTTCTGTCCTATATGCCATGTATTTTTAAAACTAAATTACATCTGGAAATATAATGTAATAATATTGTATACTCTGCGTACTCTACTACGTGGTCTTCCAGGAAGACTTAGATATTATGGCGGTTATGAAATTGCGATCTTTTTTCTTCATTATATAGTTATTGCAAATTGCAATTTTGTCTTTTTACCAAACTTAGGTAATCGTGTGCTGTAAACGAGACTTGTGTGTCAAGCTCAAACAGGATACATGCCAACATTTCTAACACACGCGCACCAATACAAACGAACTTTACGAGAGTCAATTTAATGCAAGAATACATTCTGCTTCGACTTTGCGTGCAATGATAATAATAATAATTATTATAACGGGATTAAGGCAAAGTGTACTATCATATTTTTGTCCCGACTCTGCTTTTGATGCAGAAGAAAAAAATAATTCCCTGGGACTTATTTTATTATTATTTTTTGAGGTAATAAATTTTCAGAGTAATTAGGCAGATAGCAGAAGCAATGTAAATTATTGCAAGCCATCGTGGCGCTGGTCCTTAATATGATAAAAGATAAAAAGCTATCAAAGACGCCACGCCTATTTGTCTGATAAGCAACATCAACTTCATTATAGCACTTTTTCGACCCAAGTGAAAACATTTCAAGACTTTCAAGTACATGTACACAAAAAGCAACAACAAAATATAGTCGTGGTGTAAATTTATGTTTAATTTTTTCTAATGCATTCTGCATTCATTTTAGACTGCCTTGTCAGAATATATACCTGACAAGGAACTAGTGTTTTCGACATTGACACTAGCAAAGATATGATCATTTTATTTTTACACGGCCGTGCACTCACATAAATTTAATACTAGAAAAAAGCATCTCTATTAAAATATTTTTGTCGACAGGCACAACTGAAACGAAGCACACTTTTCTTTTCCGTATTTCTTAAAGAGAAAGCAAAAACAATGCAAAAACGTCTAATATATTCTGTTTTACAAAATGTAAAAGACAGGAAGAGATGGATAACAGAGCTTTTAGGATTAAATTATGAATGAAAAAAAGAAAGTCATCTGACAAACTAAATTCATTAGCTTCATCCTTTAAACATTTGACATGGTATGGTAGTGGAAGTTGTACAATAAATATTTCTGCCTGTCACTGAAAACTTTTGCCTTGAACCAAAAATTGACTCTAAAATTTTGGGACTCTAAAGAAAATTATCATTTTCTTCATGGCATTTGCTTACTCGCAATGCTGTGCTGTCGGTTTTTTTTATTCAAATGACAAGCAAGCGTCTCGTACTTTACAGGCAGTGAAATATTTATGCTAAAATGTGCCCATTATTAATAATTAATGAGATTCTATAACATATAATTTGCAGACATACTCGGGACTCTTCTGTGTTGTCATCAATCCTTACAAACGATACCCTATTTATACTACCCGAGTGATCCAAATCTACAAGGGAAGAAGGAGAAATGAAGTACCACCGCATATTTTTGCAATCTCCGATGGAGCCTATTGTGACATGTTAACAAGTAAGTTTTAAGATTATTATTATTCTCATAAGATATATAGTACATTGAAATCCACACATCCTAACCTTAGATATCTATTGGCTATGAATCATGATGATATGATGAGTCACTTATGTTTAAAGTAAAAGTAGGTTTTTTGTATTTTATTATTTGAAATTTTGTACTAAATTATCGAAAACAAAGGAATTTTCTTTGCAAAAACTCTTTGCACGTGAGTCATATGGAATGCATTGCACACAACCATATTATTATACACGCATCGTACTTATGTGATTCATGTGACATTTTCCACATTTTAGAGTTACATTTAACATAGGCCATATAGTCATAACATGAAAAGGTCATCATCATCAGTAGAGTCTCATGCCATAATATCAGTTGGTCTATATTGATGAGATATCCAAGAAAATGAAGCTCTTTATCTAAAGAAATAGAAATCTGCTCGCTCGCCATTACTTTATTTATAGTAGGACGAATAAAAATTTGTGAAACACTGCCAGATGTTTTGTAATGCAGAATAAAAATCAAAAGTGAATCTCTGGGCATACACACATAATATTCTCATCATCATCATCATGAAAAGAATGGAATGCAATACAGGGAATGTATAATGAAATGACACTTCATAATATTAAAATAGGAAAATGTTTCCATCTCAGCTCGGCTACGTGATCTGTTTAAGAAACAAAATAGTTGAAAAGATACAGACGACGACAGCTTTTATTTAAAAAAAACAGCACATGAGACAAACATTCATGTAGACAAACTATGGTACAAATGTAATAATAATTTCCCATAGAGAAAAACGAAGAAAATCATTATTTGTGATGTAGCTAAAGTGGCAGGTGGACAGTATATTTGTCATTTGCTTCGTCAAACACCCCAAAAGTATCCGAAGCAATGGTGGCACTAGTGTAGGGCTTTATAAAACACACCGAGAGGAAAGAGAATAGGCTTGAGATGAGAATAAGACCACATTTGAGGAGTTGCAGAAAGTTTTAGGAGCGGTGCTAATAACGCTCCTGTACAGACAGAAAAGTATATAGTAAAAGAGTAGAGAAAAACTTTTCTCATGTTCTGAACCATTAATCATTGGATCCTATCAATGTGATGCAACTTTTGCTTGTCCATATATTGTGGCTTAGCATCAGCTACTACACTGTTAAATACAGTTTTGCAGGTTAAGTTTAAAATGATTTTTATGCAGTAATTTGTCGAAAAAGACACTTTTGTTTAGTGGCATGATAGTGAAAAGTGTAAACATGATCTGTCCATCTAGAAATCTGTCTATTGAGCTTTTTCCAAAATTTTGTCGTTTGTCTGTCTGTCTTTCAACGTTCAACCTTAAGTATTGATTTTCAATCGAATGCTAGAATTTCTTGACTAGTTTTATGATCCGTCATATTATATGTATCTCAGGTTAGAAATGCGATTAAAAGAATGATTATAGATGGTTAAAATATTATGATCCCAACGTGGTTGCTTATTGTAGCAATCGCTAATAATTTTTTAGCTTACGCCTCTTTGGTGATCCGCTTGTACCTGTTTATTATGATAATGGTGGATAAATTATATATACGTACATAGGTATAATAGTTTACGAATAAAATTCATTGCAGAAATATAGACATACCTATTCAAGATTTTTGCATGCTTTCCAGAAAATGTCATTCATTTATACACGAAACCGCTTTACTTGTAGATTCTCAGATTTCATCCAAAAATAAGGAGAGAAGTATAACTAAAATAAAATCCAAGGACAAGCGAGAACTAAAGAACCATTCATTCATTTTCATATCGAACGCACAAACAACATGTAGACAAATGTGATACTTTGGGAAAGAGCTGTTGTTGTATCGTTGCGATTTGAAGAATATACTCAAATTCAGGCTAATTACTGCTCTGTGGATTAAATGTTGAACTTGAGTAAAAGTATAAAATTCAGGATTGAAGTTTCTGTCATTCATAAAACTTGTGGATGCTGGCTGAAGGTAAATGTTTAAAAAAAATTATGAAAAACAACATTCAGTGGCATTTCCTGTTGAGTTTCCTTCTCTAAACACTTTCACAAGTTACAGGAATATAATGAGTAACGAGATGACAGTTTTCATAAAAATCTGACAGTTTGTTTGGCAGTACATCCGACTTTTAGTGAACGATTTGCTACAAATCAATTATGAATGAATTTAAAAATTTGCTCTCACTAAACAGTTTTCTCAACCTCGGCGAGAAGGAAAGGAAAGAAAGGGTCGCCAAATTATATACATATATAGGTATACATACATATATATCATATGTGTAGAACAAATCTAACAGGCATTTCAAGTTTGACGATCATGTAACAAGCAAGGGTAGATATATTGAAGTCGGCTAAAATTACAATGATCATTGCTCTGTTCTTTTGTTGTTTATTCTAAAAATTAAATTTATAGTTACCAAAATTACTTAAAACTTATAGTCGTGTGCGACTATTGTTTATACTTTTGCGCTACTTTCTTATCACATTTCAACGTGCCAGCTTCATGCTAAAGACAAAGGGATGTGCATTTCTAATATGTAACCAAATAGTGTGTAACTCAGCTACATGTAATTGAAGGCGAGTAATATTAAATAATATACAGAAATCATAATACCTATACTGCCTGTCTGTCATACACCTTGTCCAAAAATGGATACGAGATACATGCGCTGTATGTATATTCTGCATCCGAATTTGAATCCGAAAATAAACTTTTCTTATTTACAAGGATTTCTTTTGGCAATGTGCCTCTAATTCTTAAACATTCCGGAAATGAAACTCTAAGTTTTTAAGAGAAAGATGAGTTAATGACGAGCTTGTAATAATATGCATTCAACATAAATATGATAGCTTCACGTAATACTTGCAATAAATACGATTACGTGGTATGTGGTTGCAGAGAGCTTGAAAGAAAGGGAAAGAGAGCATCTGTATCAGTCAAGGAAAACAGACTGAAAACATCAGGCTACACTTTTTACACACTCTTGTCTACTCCACTACTACTACTATGGTATATGGAACATAGAAAAACAGCTACAACTCTTTCTTCAAATTGTTTTGAAAATTGAATATGGCATGTGGCATCTCAACATATAACTTTGGCTTGCTGTGGACTGACTATAAGTATTTTTTAAAAAGAAGAAGGAAAGTACAAGGAGATGACTGTTTGTTAAATTTATGAAAGTACATGGTGAATTAAGAATATATGCAAATGTGAATACTTCAATTTAACAGGCGCATATATATACACAACATAAGTGCTTATAAGCATTTCTGTTTCTCTCTCCTTCTTATTAAGCAAGGAATAATAGAGCGTTGTAACGTTGTAAATTGGAACCTGTAAATAACTGCTGTAAGGTCTCCAATAATACCGTTAGCTTAGCTTAGCATTGACCAAAAGGTTGAATACTCCATTCCATAAAAAATAGACTATTTATTCAGCTCGGAACCTACAGCGTGAAGACAAACCCATTTGAAGCAGGTACTTTAAAGGAGAAGACTAAAAAACATTTTCATTTGAAGCACAATGATGGGTTACAAAAGCTTTACTAAACTTATTCGCATGACAAGCAGAGATCCGTAAAAGCAACATTTTGTAATGTAACAGATCGCAGTTATAAATGAAACCTTTCGGTTCTAAACAAGTAGTGAGAGAGGGTGAGAAGAGAAGCAATAAACCACACAAGCCGCACACTTGCACCAACACCAGTAACAAAACATAAGAAGTGTGAAAAAACAAACTGCCTTCACTTCACGAACGACCGCATGCATGAATTTTATCTACACCTCGACGGAAAACAAAAATCATGCCGTACTTTTGACAAGACCATGCTCTCTAACTTTTAAAACTGAACAGATACAATTTCACTACTAAAAAAACATTCAAGACTCATATCGCATTCCGTACTAGTTGTAAAAAATATGCAGTTATTTCTTGTGCTATAATTATATTGCAAGATAATAAATATAAAGTGAACCAAACACCTTTTATGTAACTAATTTTCGTTTCACATTCCAGCAAAAATTGCAAAAGTGGAAATGTATATAAAAGATGAAAATAACAGCTAGATGGTTATGAAAGGGGAAGAGTATTTGAGGAGTACTATTATTTGCTTTGTTTATGTTCATTTAAAAATGGTAGTAGTTTAAGCTTTTCTCCAACGTATGCGAATTCTCGTTAACAATAATTCTTTAACGTTATTAAATTGCCAATAAAATTATGGACTTAATTATCGCCGTTTATTTGGTTTCATGAGATTTAGCATTGATGTCTTGATGAGTTTTAAATCAATTAATTATAATGGCAAAAATTTATTTAACAAGGGCTACAAAGTGTGGTAATTAAATGGGCGTGTATTAAATTAATTTACATATTATCTCGAGTAGATTTAACAGGTTACAATTTTCTTTCGTTCCACATATACTTAAACAGTATAGTAGGTAAACATATAAGTATGAAAGTACATATTATATGAGTAACCTCTTTTTTAGTACTCATAATAATAAAAATACCAACGGATGAGATTGGTGGGAGGAAGAGCAGAGCATCTTTTAAGATTTGCGTAAGGATAAATTAAAATACATAAGTAATAAAGTGGATCAGGGAACTGATGGAGGAACATTCCATAAAAAGCTCGTTTTTGCTTAAGTAACGGTGACGAATGCATTACGACCTTATGATTCATATCCTTCCACCATTTTCAACCGTAACGTCATTAAATAAACAACTTAAAATTGAAGAGAGTACCTATATCTCCACATGATATTATGCAGCCGTTGGAAGTTGGCTATATCACGCAAACTAAACATCACATAATAACAACAACATAACGTGAACATAAACATTCTTATAAAATGCGTCATCTCATTCGTGTCTAAAAATATATGAGGAATAATTTTCAAAGTCTGAAACATCCATATCGTCAATTCATGTGTCAAAATATAACTTGACATGAGTAATCATCCCTGCATATAGCATTAATTGTTTATGTAGGTTTTTATATGATAAATTCTATAAATAGATGCCTCGCGTGGAAAAGAAATTATTATGTTTAAGAAAACACTAAATCAATTATTAATTATCATGTTATTTTTTCGTTCACAGATAAGGAGAACCAGTCCATTCTCATCACGTAAGTTATTAAATGATTTTTCAAATATGTACTGATACCGTTACGTTACACCCTTTCTACTGCACTTAAATAATATAGCTCGACAAAATTAACTAACTGCTTGCAAAATCCTTACCGTAATCTTTGACCAAGCCGTCCTTTGTCTTCCAAATTTTTAGCCTTATTAACAAAACACAGTAACCCAAAGCTCGTAATTTTTAAACTAGTTATAAACTTAAATGATTATTATCAGAGTTAACTTTTAAAACCTTACAGCTAAAAAAAACTAGGTATAAAATAATTAACTGAAAACTTGAGAAAATAACGAAAATAATCAAAAGCAAAAACAATCAGTAGACCCACTGGATTCAGGAAATTAAAATTTCAAAATTGGCGCAAAACTTTGAGCATTTTTGCCAGTGCTGCTATCCCAAGTTCGAATTTCGAATATTTTATGCGCACGCATTGTCTCATTCTATTTTTTGAAACAGACAGGCGCGTGTGTTTTTATTCTCTTGCATGTTTGTTTACAATGCATGAATGGTTGCAAATCTAAAAGCGTCTTAAACGCAACAAAAACTAAAATTCCATGCAAAAATGCATGCGGATATTTGCTCAATTTTAATCTGAAGAATGGATTTTGTACTATGTCGCCGTTTCGCTTTGTTTAATTATTCCTATAGTTTACTAATTTACTAACTAAATACACATTTGCCAGCGAAAAATATCAAAAGATTTTTTTTTAAACTTTGAACTTTTATGAATGCAGGGGTGAGTCTGGAGCTGGGAAAACTGAGAACACGAAAAAAGTAATTGCATACTTTGCTGTTGTTGGTGCAACTGGAAGAAAGGATGATAAAGAAGCCCAAAAGAAGGTATCAACTCAAACAAACAGACATACTAAAAATGATTATTATATGGACACTTTTCTTTCTAAATTGCGACTTTGTTGATATGTTGTGTTAGGGATCCTTGGAGGACCAAATCATTCAGACGAATCCCGTCTTGGAAGCTTTCGGTAATGCTAAAACTGTGCGTAACGACAACTCATCCCGTTTTGTAAGTGACTTTTTTTGTATTTTAATTCAGAAACAAAAGGTTGTGTTGATTTATTTTAATTCGTAATGGAACGAGGATTAATTGATGTCATGAATTACATCCACAGGGTAAATTCATTCGCATCCACTTTGGAACAACTGGAAAGCTTGCCGGAGCTGACATTGAAACATGTATGCAATTATATTTTCATATATTATGACATTCGCTGTTACAAAGATAATTAGTACATAAATAAATGTGAAATGTTTATGTGTGTATGTATGTTTGCTCAGATCTTCTAGAGAAAGCTCGAGTGATTTCCCAACAGCCTCTTGAGAGATCCTACCACATTTTTTATCAGATTATGTCGGGAGCTGTCAAGACACTAAAAGGTACATGGTTCATTCGACTGGGACTTACATTTTAGTGCATCTTGGTTATTTACAAGAAGGGGAAGTAAAGATTTCATTTTGGTAAACTTTGTGATTCCAGAGTTTTGTCTGCTCAGCAACAACATCCACGATTACCACTTTGTATCTCAGGGAAAGACTACCATTCCGAACGTTGATGATGCAGAGGAAATGAATGCTACTGATGTAAGTACTCCTTTTCCTGTTGCATAATCAATGAGAACGACCTTTTACTTTGCTATTGTTTTAGTAATTCTTTGTTCGAAAACACGAACACGTGTCGCAAGTTTGTCAGAAAGACACCGTACCTCGTAATTACATACTCGAAAAACTTTTGATTGTCTCCTTTCCAGGCTGCGTTAAATATATTGGGATTTTCGCAACAAGATAAGGATGATGTCTACAGAATCACAGCTGCTGTAATGCACATGGGAGAAGTAAAGTTCAAACAGCGTGGAAGGGAAGAGCAAGCGGAAGCTGATGGAAATGAGGTACTTTTAATTTACTGTTCAAGAATGGGAAGTTACACACGACCACGGATGAAACGATTTCATTGTCTGTATTACGGTATCATTATTTTCATGCTATTTGCTAGGAGGGAGATCGTGTTGCAAAATTATTGGGGGTTGAAGGAAATGAACTGTACAAAAACTTTCTCAAACCAAGGATTAAAGTGGGCAATGAATTCGTCACGCAAGGTCGTAACATGGCTCAGGTGTGTAGTTTACGAAAAACATTATCTTAGAATTTAACACATTTTACACGTGAATGTTGAACAAAATTATTGTGCAACAACAAATAAAAACGTTACATATAATATGATTCTTTTAACAGTGCAACTACTCTGTTGGTGCAATGGCCAAGGCTGTTTATGACCGATTGTTTAAATACATCGTAAAAAGATGTAATGAAACATTGGACACCAAGCAAAAACGACACACCTTCATTGGTGTACTCGATATTGCTGGATTTGAAATTTTCGATGTAAGTTGACTACAAACATTTTCCTTGGGAAGTATAACAAAAATCACAGTGAAATTTTTCAACTTTCACTGAAAAGTACATATTATTATATTATGCACTATTTCACATCAATATATTACTTATAAAAATATATGTTTGAACCGGTAATCCAGTTGTCTTCTATAATAGGTCGTCTTTAGAAAAAAATATACATTCGACAAAATAGTGGCACAGTGAAAGTACATATTATATCTTCACCTTGTAGCATGTTAGTTACCCTTACCCTTTTACATATAGCAGGTTGCTGAATATTCTGTCTGTATTACCTTCTACACATAAAATTTTATGTACTTGCAGAACAATTCCTTTGAACAATTATGCATTAATTTCACAAACGAGAAACTCCAGCAATTCTTTAACCATCACATGTTTGTACTTGAGCAAGAAGAGTATAAACGTGAGGGCATTGAATGGATCTTTTTGGATTTTGGCATGGATCTCCAGTCATGTATTGATCTTTTTTGTCAAGTACGTTCTTTTCAGAAGAGTAGAACCGACAAATCAAGATGTAGTCATGTGGAACAAAGCCGAGAGTTATTCTCATCTCAAAAGTATTCTTGAAGAAATATGTTGCCCCCTAATAATGCAACTTTCACTTTTTTTAGATTTATTTGATTATGGGGGTGCCTAATTTTATTTTTCTGGCTTTGTTTAGTATCTAGAAATAGTAGTAGTTGTTTTCTTGACTATTTAATTTTCGGTTATTTTGTCCCGTGTAGAATCAATAATTATTTTTTTTGGAATTTGAAAATTTACCTAAATCTATAGCGTAGTAGTTATGTATGATTAAAATTCCCCATTTAAACCTTTACTACTTGTATGCCGGAAAAGGTATGAAATTTCACCTGTTTATATCCAAAAAAATATTGGTGTGCCACACGACAGTGCACATGTATTTTATGTTTTAGCTGTTTGTTTTTATACCTGGTAAGAACAATTTAAGGCATTCAATGACAATGTTCCATTAACTTGATTAAGTTTTAATTTCATTAACATTTGATTCATATCAGGTTAGGTTAGTTAATGAAACAACAAATTCATCAAAAAATTATATGACAAAATCGTAACAAATGACGAGGACTTTACAAACGTGAGCACTCATCCATCCTTATTGCTCGTGGCCACTGCTTCCGGTGGTTGAATTATAATTGTCATTTTCGCTACCGCAGTAGCGCTTTTCCTTCCCCCCAAGGGCTTGATGAAGTCATTCTGGACCCCTTCAACACAGTCACTTTATCACTATTACACAGTATCAAAAACAAAGAATTATTTTTTTAAATGATAGTTTTCCAATAACATTTACAAATTGACCTAGACCAATAAAAGTTTTAAAATTAAATTCCTTACTTTTTGTGAGAAAAATGATGCTGTTTGGCATTCATGATTCCCTGAAAATGGATTAACTAAATAGTGGGTTCCCTGAAAAAAAAGACAGAAATGAACGCTCTTTTATAGTATAGCTCTTTTCCCTTTGTTGTTTTCCCCCAGTGTGTGTGCTTTGTAAACACGGTACTACTGATAGTACTGAAACACAATGATGATGCTGTCTCTCGAAGAACATATATTATTATTGCTCGCTTGAATATAACAGCATAGTATGAAAAAAGTTGCTTATTTTTTGATTTTTTTTACATACTAACGCATTAATTTATATTTGCAATTTATTCTAAATGTCAATTTGATGCACTTTGCATTGAAATTAAATACAATTGAGCGTTTTTCATTTAATGGAGCAGTAAAACTTTTTTACTCAAAATATTTATGTATATAACAGAAACGCAAGATAAAAAAAGGCTTTTGTTCCACAAGAATTACAACAAGTCAGTCTTTTGTCGGTAAAGACTCGTCTTATGATTGCCAATTTTCTGTAATGCTTCTGACTATATAGCCCATGGGTGTATTTTCGATCCTTGAAGAGGAATCCATGTTCCCGAAAGCCTCGGATCAGACGTTCTTGGAGAAACTCCGAAATAATCACCTGGGGAAATCTCAAAATTTCGTGAAGGCCAAGCCTCCAAAACCAGGACAGACTGAATCTCACTTCGCCATTGTGCATTACGCCGGAACGGTAAAGCTTCAGGCCAAAAACAAGTAAAAAAAGAAAGATGACGACATTGATTGTTACGCGTGGTTCTTCTTGTGACCGCAGGTACCATACAACCTTTCCGGTTGGTTGGAGAAGAACAAAGACCCCCTTAACGACACTGTCGTTGACCAGTTCAAGAATGGTGCAAACGAACTTATCAAGTGTCTCTTTGCTGACCATGCCGGGCAATCTGCTCCCGCCGACGCCGGAGGTGGTGGTAAAGGTAAAGGTGATGTAAACATACCCATATTTTTTTTTGCCAAATCTATCACTTTTTCCGATAGATTTCAGTGATGAACTGTAACGTTTACGACATTAGCTGTAATACCTGCAGCTTGTAAACACTAAAGCGACTGCAATGGTATAAATGTGAACAGTTTATTGCAATTTCCTGTCACAAGATATAAGCCGTGTGCCCCTTTGTTGATTATATTGTTATTAGGTGCGAAGCGTGCCAAGGGCTCAGCTTTCCAGACCGTTTCCGCCCTATATAGGGTAACCATTTTTTTATAAAGCAATTTGGAGCGTAATTTTCTTTTCTAGTACTAAAAGTATTTAAGTAATGTTAAGTTGCTTTCCACTTTAATCCCACAAATATCGTAATTTTTTTCACTCTGAATCCACAACACTGAGTCTCAATTGCTTTTATTGACGTACACTGCACTAAAACAATCGTACCTAAATTCATGTCTAATATTTTGAAACATTTTTTCGGTACGCTCTTTTACATTAGATTTATATATTACACATACCAGTTACGAGCAACACCTCATGAAAAAATATATGACTGAACATGAGTAAGCCCACCAAAATAAAGTAGGGAAAAAAAGTCATCACTGATATCTGCCTTCATTTTAGGAAAACATTACCAACTTTCAATTTCTTCTTGCAGGCTCAAAAAAGAAAGGTTCCGGGTTTAACACAGTATCTTCCAATTACAGGGTTGGTATTTAAGCATTATCATTGTAGAAATTCTAGTTTTTTTATTGTGAACTTGATTGGTAGTTAGTTTGTTAGAACGACAAAACATGACATTCGTTCCAATACTGGTCATCGTTTATTGATGCAAAATACTGAGTCAATATTTCCTAAACCCTGACCTGTAAATTTATTTTTTTATATCACTGCATGTATTGTATTTTGTATTGTTAACGGAAAAAGAATAAATAACAAAATTGTTGGTGTTACTAGTAGTGCAGTATTTTGTCTTTGCTGACTTTAAAGTTTAAATGAAAAATCAAGTCAGTAAAAATCAAGTAGTTTCATGGAAAAACTTCTAAATGATAGTTTGATAGAACTAATAAAAATGAAAAATGAAGGTAGTTCATTTTTCTTCGTATAGTGATGCAAATATGAAAACATGTACGATCCAAGGTACAATTCATAACTTTTCAGTCATTTTCAAAAATACATTGAAAATTACTACATTAAATAAATAAATGTGCGCAACAATAATAATAGTCTATCATTTAATGTGTAGTTTTTGTGATTAATCTGAATTTCTTTTCAAGTGCTTTATCATGTCAAAATTAACCATTAATTATTACCGCTTCAACTTGAAATGTGTTGTTTTTACAATAACCTCTTGAATTTAAACAGGAGCAACTCAACAATCTGATGTCAACACTACGAGCCACCTCTCCTCATTTCATTCGATGTATTATCCCCAATGAAGTGAAAACTGCAGGTTAGGCAGCTAAAATTCTTTTAAAAAAATCTAAATTGTTGCAGGTTTATATTTTATTATGTGCTCAGTTTACAAAATTGTATTTATTGTATTGTAATTATTGTATTTGTGCAGGTCTCATCGACTCTCATCTAGTTATGCATCAGCTAACATGTAACGGTGTGCTAGAAGGCATCCGTATTTGCCGTAAAGGTTTCCCCAACAGGATGATCTACGCAGATTTCAAACATCGGTAAGTCAATGTCGTTGGTTTTCATACTTGGGTAGATGGTTCATTTTTATCATCATCACAGTTTTGCTTCACTGTCATTATTTATACGCCCAACTTTTTAACAGGCTGCTTAAAATATGAAACTTTTACGGTTTTTATATTTACACATAAAACAAGTGGAATATTATGGTAGTTATCATGGCCCCACTTATACATATTTATAGGGAATTTACTCACATTATTATGAGCATAATATCAGGATGATTTCTGGTATTATGAAGGGAAAGCAACCTTATTTATCATCATCATCGACGTTGTCGTGTTGTGGGTTAGAGCTAAGTACTAGTACTTATCATAAAAGCTATTGGACC
>JAITYZ010003564.1:0-29327 GCA_027744595.1 Paronellides praefectus | reverse complement strand
AATTCTATAAGCTATACAGCGTTGCGTATACCTAATAATATAATAATATTATTATTATTATTATTATTATTATGTAGCAAGGAAGGAGGTAAAAGAAAGAGAGGATAAAAGTGAATTGAATGTTGGTGGTGGGTGATGATGGAGACTCTGTTCCATTGTTTTTGAGCAGAGTTGACTGTGCTGGTTCTTTTGGTTGGTTTTTTGGTTAGTAATTTGGATGAAAGGGTGAGTGTAATTAAGATAGGTAGTTTGTTAGCTGAGGGGAAAGACAATAAAAAGGAAGGAACCCAAGTATAATAATATACAGGGAAATAGAGCACAGTTGCATATATTTATGGTTTGGCGGAGTGGAGGAGGGAAATCCATAGTCATCTCCTTTTTCTCAAACTCAACTCTTGAAACACAATTCATTTGGGTTGGTTGGTGCTGGGAAAAAACACACACACACAGAGAGAGAGAGAGAGAGAGAGAGGAAAGTCCGCAGCAGAGACATTACTAGTATCACCAACGAAACACAACCCTGTGACTGCTGCTCCTCCATATTTATTACTGGCATACGCACCAACCGCCATAAAACTTAAGTAAAGTACAAAAGTAAAAGAAGAGGAAATGAATAATATGTAATTGTAGCAGTAGTAGTAGTGGTTGTTGTAGTGATGAAGGAGCAAAAGAGAAGACGCAAAACACATAGAAACACTAATAATATTTGGTACTTACTGGTGTGGTGGTGGTAGTGGATCGACAGTGAAATCGAATCTCATGACAGCATTTTACCACCATTGCCATTGCCACACTTAAAATCCCTATCTTTTTTTGGAATCACATCCCATTTACCATGCGTAACAATGCTGGTGCTTTTTTGGGGTTTGTTGTTGTTGTTGTCGTTGTCGAGTCTTGTATGCCCTTTTTCTCTTTCTTTACGATACTGTGTGTCTATAGTTCATCAGGTCCATAACAGCCAAACGCGCTCCTCTCATTGTAATTGTTATGGTGTGTGTGCATTGCTTCTAATGACCATAGTCATATTAGCCAAACGACCGCTGCATACATATAGATAATTTTCTTCTTCCTTTTTTTCGGTGACTACTGGTGGCAGTAGTAGTGTTTCAAAAGTCCCATGATATAATGAATTAAGGCTTGAGTCATTCATTTTAGAGAGGAATGGGGAAAAATGACCAGTTTTTGTGTACCCACTCATACGACAAGAATAAATGAGGATATTATAACAACGTTGGTATCAGTATTACAGGATAACAATGGGCATGATAAATAAATAGTTTCCTCGTACTTTATTGACGAATAGGGACTTCGAGCTGGATTTGATAATAATGGTGAGATAGGTTAAACAATGGAGAGAATGAAAGGATGGATGGTGCGATCCTTTTGGTTTAATTTACCAAAAATAAATGAAATCTACCAATTCTGGAGGAGAAGAACAAGAAAAAAGGTTTAATTTTCTCTCCCTTTTGTTTAACTAAGCTCATTTAAGTAAAGTAAATTTAATGATTGTGGATAGAAGCAAGTAAGTAAGGTGGTGGTGGTGGCGGTGCGGAGAGATATATTGGCTTAATAAACTGCTTCCTTTTAAATCCACTGAGCTGCTGTATCATCTTCTTTGTTTTTTTTCGTTAAAGTATTTTCCCCAAAAAAAACTTTTTGTGAATAGTAAAGTGTGCACTGATTCTTCTCCAATAAATATTCCAATTTCGTGCAAGAATGTGAGCAAAACGACGATAAATCTTTGGAACAGAAGGAAAGAGAGAGAGAGAGAAAATATGTGAATGGAGTGTGCGGAGGTGATCTGGTGAAAAAAAAAGTCAGGACAGCTTCCTTTATATATTCTACCACTGCTGCTGTTTTGTGGTTGGTTATCTAGAAAAGAAGACAGTTTTTAGGATTTCCCTACTACTGTATATATAATAATAGGTGATATGGTTGCAAGCAAGCAACAATAAAATTTGTTGGAGAATTCATACCAAAATACCAAGCAAGCAAGAAAAAAATATATGTAAAAGCGTGTGTGTTTAGCAGCAGACTTGGTTCAAGGGGAGGAAAGTGTAAGTGAAGTCACTGAGCTGAGTCATCATCATCATCTTCGTCTTCTTCTGTACATAGCCATGATGATGATCATCATGCACTATGTAGCCAAATGAAATGGGTCAATGAGTTTTAACACTTTCTAGGTCATTTTCATACACACGCAACATGAATGTAACATTTTGCTCACATTACTTTTTTTTGATCAGAGGCTTCTAATCTTCTCTCTGTCTCTCTCGCTCTCACTCTTCTGCTCTGACTGTGAAAATTGTTACCGTACTACTGAGGATGCCACTACTACCACCAAAAACTGCACTCTACTACTATTTGCCTGTCTCTCAATGCGTATCTATCACACTTGTTCTAAACACTTTTAGATGGTATCTTCTCAGTAACTCGGTTTGCATTTTTGCTTGCATGTCCTTCGTTCTCACATTTTAGTTTGCTTGGTGCCATTTTGATAATATGAGGCTGCTGCTGGTGGTGGACTGATCACTACAGTTTCTACCGCACATTTTCTACATGTATCAGTTAACGACATAGGTATATATTATATAATATGCATGTCAAAAAGATTTTTATCTCCAACTTACTGGAAAATTACTTGTACGTGAGTCGTAGAAGTAGTAGTAGCCCTTTACCCTCTCTGCTGCCAGGCAGTAGCGACCGTCCGACCGCAGACCAGCTACATGTTCCAAAAAAAGTATTAAATGGACTGATTGATTACCATTACAGGATTTTAGAGGGAATTCGGAACGGAATTGGGCTAATTGAACCCATTTAAAAGTTAACCCATTGATATTGATAGCCATGTTTCATTAACACGACGACAACACGACACACACACCATCCCATTTAAACGAGAATCTTTTTGTGGTGGTGTTTTCACCGAGTGACTCTAATAGTATTTTGGAGAGAAAAAGGTTTTTTTTAGAGAGAGAGGAGGATAGCGAAGAAAACAAGCTGCGGGAAGCAATCAAATTTTTTTGGGGTAACATTCTCAAAAAATGAAATGACTAACTTTTCTTCTTTTTTCCGCACTCCCATTACAACCACTATGGTAATTAGCAGTATGGTCACCGAACCGTGATAATTAGCAATTGCGGCAAAAATAAAAGAAAAAAAACCTGCCCAGAAATATAAAGAGGCCACAAAGGGTTTCTACGCGCTGCACTTGAAAATATTCATTTTGTTGAAAAAGAGTACCACCCCCAAAAAAACATGATCAAATCTGGAAAGAAAATGTTAACAAAACAGCAGCATAGCATTTTAAACATCTCCCAAGGATTTAAAGCCGTATTATAACAGCAATTGCATAATAATAGCTTGTCATGCCATGACCACCTCCACCTCAAACTACCACCTTTTGCCCCCACCCCACGTCCTTTTTGCCACCATTCACATCACAACGATCATCAAAAAAGGGCATTAATTTGCAAAGCCTCTCTGCCCTGCTAGTGCCGAAACAGTTGTTAGAAAGGCTTTGCTTATTATTACTATTATTATTATTATTATCCTGTTGTTATCATTTACAAAGGAACCATTATTATTAATACCTACCAAGTTATTAAAGGAAAGTGGGCGCGGGCAGTCAAATCACTGCTTGTACATGCACACGTTACTTAAATACGTACGTACAAATTACAAACTGGACTTGATATTATGCTTTTGAATGACCATAGCATCATCATAATAATGACATCAACTCCTCACTTATGTTCTCACGCAGCAGAAGCAACATTTTCAAATTTTCCGGCGGAGGAGATTGAACTTTTGAAACAACCATGTTATTATTAAACGGGAAAAGATGGAAATTACACCGAGAAAAGGCTCATACACCACCACCACCACCAAAAGCCATTATCATCGTCCACTAGCTTTTTGTTGTTGCATGTGTTTTGTTTCAACCTGGTATATGCATATTGCATACCCATATTAGAGTAGTGTAGTTATATGGACAATGCCCCGACAACGCCGGTTTTTTCTATTTCACTTTCATTACATTACCCGTTTTCCAGCTGGAGTAGCTTAAAAGTCTATTAGCTTTTTCCCTACTACAACATCTAGCATCTACTTTGCTACTTAATAACCTGAGAATGTAGAGACAGGGTGAGAAGATACAGAAAAGGAAGAGCGAAAAAAAAACAACGTGGTTGCTTCAATGAAAGTCGGTATGGAAATAGAGGAAGAGAGAGAGCAAGCCAAGTTATAAAATAATGTAGCCATCATCCTCCAGAATCCAGAGAAGAAAGCTCTGGCATGTTTAAAAATATTTTTCTAGTAGTACCATTGTATTTGCTGTTACGGCTGTTGCCAGACCAGAAAATAGTGCTACACAGATAGATAGATAGATAGATATAATATGCATATTATTATGTGTTTGTATGGACCAAAAATACATTGATATACATTCTTAAATTTACCTTATGTACTTTTTACGTGTACCATGTACACATTGTTTGGTTTACTGGTGGTGGTGGTAGTGATGCTGGAAGAATAATAACGTGCGTAATAAACAGACATAGAAGTGTAATTTTGAGAATCTCGCATTCATTCACTCTTCCTCTCTCTTTCTGTTTTTTTTGCAAAATGTGTATCTATCTTGGTGGCTTGGCTTGGGTTTCTGTTCACTTGACTTGGCTATATGCCCTCTTCTCTTTTCTAAATTTCTCGCCTTTTCTTCTCTCTGACGACGAGGAGGATGTTGATGATGATGATAATAATAATGCTGCCTGCTTGTGCATCCACTAAAAATATATTGAGCTAATCCACCATATGAATCTCCTACTTTACATGGTCATTTGCTCCTTAATAGCTTTCACTTTTTTTAGAAGAATGCCGCATAGCAAAACTGCTTTACTTTCTGTATATTATGTATGTATATGTATATATGTTTGAAAATGAGGGTGGCTGTGTGGTGGTCCAAGTAGAGAAGATGAGCAGACCAGAAAGTAAGTCAGTTAAGCAGTCAAAATGAGCGAGAAATAATACGACTACTGCTTGGATGATAGAGACGCTACAAAATAGTTAGTTGTCCGGAGAGGAAACAAGTAAACCATACTAAACACACAACACAGGATATAATATTACACGGTACAATGGTGAAACTAATACACAATAACGACGAGGATATTGATAAAAGCGGAGAAACTTCGATATATCTAAAATGTGGTATGCTAGTTATATATATGTATGTATGACTACCTATTAGAGAGAGAGAGAAGGAGAAAGGGTTGGATTTGAATGGGACTTGCTTATTCTTCTTCGCTGCATCTCTTCTTCTCCTCCTGCTCATTTCATCTCATCTCTTCCGTTCAAAAAATTTTCTTGTTGGGAAACCAACCAACAAATATAACAACACCATCACTTGTTATTTTGGGCATCATCATCATCAGCAGCTGAAGCACAAGGAAAACCTTTAGCAAAAAACCTTTTACATTTTATCGGAGAAAACCAGGCTAATGCCAATGCCCACAGTTAAGCTTTACAATATACACACCAACTATTGTATAATATTATGGGTTGAGTTGAGCGGTGAAATTACTACACTTTACTACAACAAAGCAACATATATAAACCAGCCAGCAAAACTATGGAAAATAAATAGAGAGAAGAAAAAAATAGATAGAAGGATGACGACGACGACGATGAGGCTTTGTGTGTCGTTTAAACTCCTGCATTTCCCAGAAAAAAATAAAAAAAGAGTGAATCCTGGAAGCCGACGCAAATATAGCCATTTTATTATAGATACATTCACAATTTTCTCAATCTTTTTAAGGAGAATATAATAGTAAAGTAATATAGTATACAAATAGGTTGAGAGAGGAAAGGAAAAGTAAGTGGTAGTAGAGCAGTTTCCTCCTCCTCCTCATCTCACACAATCAACTTGTTCAGAATGGAGTTGATAGTAGGAGTAGTAGTCGTCGTGTAATGGTAGTAGTGGTGGCGGCGGCGGTGATGGAGGTGGTGTGGTGTGTGTATGTTTCACTGGCACTATATTAGGGAGCCAATTCCGTCTCATTACTCCCATTTAGAGTAATGAATCTCTCTCTGGTCGATCTGACTAGGCTATACATATCTCTCTCTCTCACTCTATCTCTCTTTCCATCTTTTTTTTTCTCTCTCTCTCTTTCCAACTTCTTTCTTTATAAGCCCATACATATAATAATAAGCACGCACAATAAAATGATCTACTTTTTACACTGAGCAGCTTTTTCTTTGGAATTTCTTTACTAGGAGCAGTAGGAGTAGCAGCAGAGCAGTTGGAGTTGGAACAGTACATTGAGCATGGAAGGAAGAAGGAAGGAAGGAACAAAGAGGCATTGTAATTACCCGGTTGCTTCATTCACTGTGAATCCGTAAATTAGCTAAACGCGAACATGAATCTTTGCCGAGGGACAGCAGGACAAGACAAGACGCCGACGACGACAAAGAGGAAGAAAAGTGCGAGAAAAGTACATAACAAGAGGGAGCAAGTATAACAGTAGGGAAGGAAGTTGTGGTGAAATGGTGGTGGTAGCAGCAGCAGCAGTGCATGGGCAATATTATTCGCAGTGTCTCTTTCTCTCTTTTTATTCTTCCATTTACTTCCGCCTTATTTCTTCTACTCTGTTCTGTTCCACCACCACCACCGTACCATATAATATCCATAGAGCATATTGGCTCAATCAATTGCCCATTTTTTATTATGAACTCTTGGGGAGGAAAATGGCTATCGGTTGTTACGATCCATAGGAAAATGGATGGCTTCTTTATGGACAGACAGACGTATCTACCGGAATTTGGGTGTGTGTGGATGAGCAAGGAAACAAGAAGAAATGAACATTTTTCTTGTTCCTTCACACTTTTGGATTTCACTTTGCTTGGAAAGAAGAAGAAGAAGAAAATCGTTGCAGGTTTCATTGCAGACTTTTTTTGTAATAATAAGTAACGGTTCAACGGCTCTCTTTCAATGGTTTTTCCCCCTCTCTCTCTACTTCATCTCATCCAATCAATTTACATACACCACACACAACTTTGCAGTTTGAGTGAGTCAATTTATAAATATATGTATATAGGTAATAACGAAAGGGGGAAGTAATTTTAGCAGTACACAAGCATAGTTACATTAAATTAGTTCACATTACTACTGCTACACGCCACTTTCATATGTTATTTTACAAATATCGCACATATGGTACAAAAAGTATATTCATTTTTAATTAGCTTCAGTTTTCACAAGGAAAAACGCATTTATTTATACGTTATGGCGATTGAGCATTTTTAAATTGGGTTTTATGGAGCCACAAATCTTAATTTAATTAAACAAGGATCTATATTTTTGTATTCCTGTTACCTATTTTATTTGCTTTGATAATTCATTAAATTATCGGAAATGAACACACAGAGGAAAATATGAGTAGCAAAACAATGTCTGCCAAACTTAGTTTTTGACAGGAAACGATTCTTCCAGGAATTTTTTTTTCATCTTCCTTGCTTCTTTTTAAATAAAGGAACATAATATATTGACATTAAACTGGTACAAAAAATGATGACTGCGAAACATTATAGAATTCGTAGAAAAGGTTATTTAAAAGTTCCATTCAGTAGAACAGGGCATATAACAACCCTTTTTTCAGACACTAACTGCAGCACAAACTAAACTAAAGACTTGATAAGGTTCGTTCGTTCTTTCAATTTTTTTCCCTATTGTCTCTTGTCTGCATGTCGTCGAAATATCCCTGGTCTCAGCGACATCACCGTCGTCCTCCTAGATCAAAGTACTGCTGTTGTTGTGATGGTACTGGAACTGATGGTGGTGGTGGTGGGGGGATGCTGGTGAGTGCCAAAAAGAAGTCTCAAATGAAAAACGATTATGATGTTAAATGTAGCAGAGGAAAGTTTCATAATAAATGAGTCAGTTGTCATATAACTTTTGGGATAGTGGAACTGGAACCCACCACCACCACCATTCATTCCTTTTCTTCTTCGTCACCATTTTCAATATATATTTTCATCCTTTCCCTATTACAGTACACACGCAACTAAGCACCGTGAAAAGGAGCAGAAATATTATTTATATTATCGTTCTACCCCTTCAATGTTCCGTAGCTCCTTATATTAAAAAAATATATAAAAAACAAGTAGACTACTGGTTATAATAAAAATATGCATGCCTTATTGAATCGTTTGGAGTAACATCATTTTCGTATACAGACCACAATACAAAGCTAATTGCACAAATTTTTGGGAAAAATATTTTGTGATAAAATAATATTTTTTTGCGGTAAACGAAAGAATGGGCAATGGAATTATGGAAATTACAACTAAATGTAATGCATAAAAATGCATAGCTTTGCACATATTGCAACCCATTTTGGACATTTTTGCTGCTCTTGACCAATCCTTGAGATTAGAATGGATATTTGGAGTTAATCAGCATTAAAATAAATTCAAGAAAGTCTAGTCTGGGGCATGGACTATTTTGTGTCCAATCAATAATTGACAACAATATAAAACTTAAATCTTGGAATTTTCTTGTGCAAATAAATAATTAATTTTGTCTTGGTATACATTTGAATTTGCTAACAGAATATTATGCGCTATACATATATGTAATTAAAAAAACCTCAAAACAAGTTAAGGTACATGCCTGTCGGCTGACCTACTAAGTACTATGTACCTGCTTGTTATGCAGAAGAGCTTTGAATTGTTTCTATAGTACAGAATCTATACACTTGTCAAAGTTTCACGCTGCAGTAACGTTCAACTTGTTACGATGCATCAAAGCGAAAATTTGCGATTTGGAATAATTCTTGCAATCAGCTTGCAGTTCTTTATGCTATGCATCCATTGTCAAGAATTGCAAGCAATAAAAGGCTCTACATTTTTAAACCAACTCGAAATAAATTTGTCACAATTCCTTAATCCTTTCAAGAATTGTCTGGTGCACCTTATAGACAATGGCTTTGTGGAGGAATACAAGGGAAAGTGGAACGGCTCTAAAACAACCATTCCTGCTTATTTTATTGCCCCGGTGAAAAATATCCCTGTTGTACTGTCCAAGCATAAATGGATTAAGCAGGGGAACAATATAGGACTCCACCTTGACAAAGTGATAAATGGGCTGTCTTGCAACTGGAACTATTATCAATTAGATCACTCCGAATCCGAATACCGTTTCCGTCCATCCTCCCCGCCAAATTTCCTTTGTTCTGTTCAAATACACCTGATATTGTGTGAGCATAATTGGGGAATCGATGTAGGGTCCCGAACAACTATGAACGAGAAATATGATGATCCAACACCTCTTACACAATTTGTGCCGCAAACCTTTAAAGACATGATTTATCACTTTCCTCATCGTACCGGTCCACTAGCATCAGATTTTAAATCGGGACTTTTCCAAATCCTTGTTACTCGGCACTTTTTAATGGCTGATATGTCTTTTGAAAATTGGTTAGTTCCTTGGGCAGACTTTATCGACAGGAATACTGCTCGGTCTTCTTCTTCTCTGACTCCATATATGCATCCCTCTTTTGTTGCAAACGATAACTTAAAACTTGTACTGTATCTAAGAGAAGATATCCAACAGCTGGTCTATCGGAAATCATGTGTAATTGGCACGGTGGAATTAAATTTTCCGTGGGATTTAACCGGAAGAAGTAATACTATTGCTTGTTACAGTGTTCATTTTCCGAGCATAAAGAAGCTGAGTGATTTGGCACAATATCACCATTACTTGAGCAGATTCTCGGGAAAACTGACATGGATCGATAAAAGTCATGACGATTTCACCGCCGGTAGAACTAATATTGGAAATTACGAGCATCAAACAACCTTTAACTTTGTACAACAGTTGCTTCGAAATTCAGTTGCATGCTCCCTTCTATTAGTTATTATATCCGAAAACTTTACCTGTCACCTAAAATCAAATCCAGATCATATAGTTTTAACGCTTGATATCGATCCCAATCATTTGTCGGTAGAGGTGAGTGTGACACATGCCTTGTTTGCTCGTACAGAAGTAAAGGGTTTGAGTTTTATTACGTGCTCTGGAGCAAAGCAAGGCTCGTTGTCCCTTCGAGATTTGGTTACGATTTTTGATATTTACATTTGGAGTTTCCTGGTAGCTGCAAGCGTTAGTACGGTTGTGCTACTTAAAATTATACGAACATTAAATAAATGTGATAGTTTATGTAAGTATATGGACGAGGTTATGTTTCCGGTCCGAATTTTACTCGAGCAAGGAACCAATCTAGCAGCATTCTTTGAAGGAGGCGAGCACACAAAAGTTCGGTTAGCTCTTTTAAATGTTGTGCCGTTATGGCTTTTAGCAGGTTTAGTTTTGAGCAATGCATACAGAGGAGATAACATTAGTCGCTTATTCGCACCTCTTCAATTTTCACGCATCGAAACATTTGACCAACTAATTGAAAATAATGTTACCGTATATTCAAATAATTTGCTTACACATGAAATTGAAGGATTGACAAAGAAGCGACAAAATGCTTACTCAGTATTTACACGTCTGGTTGAAACAGCAAAGAAATTAATAAGAAGGGGCGGAAACAATAAGGATAGTAGAAATCAGGTACAATTTGTTAATGAATCGACAAACTTTGATGACTTGTATTTTGAAGGGATTTTAGAGAACATAAAAAAATCGATAGGTAATAATAGTGATTATATGCGGGATTCCGAGAAATTTATTTATACACAACTGGAATATATGTCAAAACGTTTGCTGGAGACTGACTTTTTCCCTGGAATGTCACTCGTTGCTGAGAGGGTGTACTGGCCACAGATGTACAAACATGTGTATGATTTGTGGACCATGTCTGGAAGGAATACCTCTGGTTATTTCCGTTTCGAGAAACTTTTAAAATTGGCTCACTTCCCACTGGATTTTAAAGAGACACTTAGTTTGAGTAACAGTTATCGGTTGTTGGAAAGGATACGCTTTTGTAACGGCACTGCTTTTGCAGCTTCAGAAAATGAAATTGAGATAATAAAGAACTATTTTATTTTACAACTACAAAGTGAATCAAAACTGCATAACAACTGGATGCATGTCACAGTGAACAAGGATGACTTGTTTAGGACACCACAAGGGCTGCAGCCCAGTGGCGTCCCTTGGTCTGCTGAGATTGCCTCAAAAAGATTTAGAATGTTGGATGAGTCGGGAGTTGCCACAAGGCATGCTCATTTGAGACATTGGGCTCTCATCTATACAGACCGTGCGCGTGTACAACGGATTAGAATGAGTATGCGCGTCAAGAGCATTGCGCTAAAGGATAATGTGCACGTCGTATTCTATCTTTTCCTTGTATGCCTTGCAGTTAGTTTAATTTTCAATATTGGAGAACAGGTCATTGAAAAGTATCAGTATCAACATTTTTATTTTCGAAATATTATTGATTGTTTCTTGTATCGCGTTGGGGAAGGTATAAATATGATATATTCTCTCATTTTATTATTGATTAGATGCAATAAGTCACATATTTAGAAAAACAAGTACTGCATTACCTGAAATAAACAATGTAATATTTAATGAGTCTGCTGCATAAACAAATAAACAATTTACATATATCACAATAGCTTAATTTTAAATAATTACAATTACAGCAGAATATCATACCAGCATACCTACATGAATCATGTAACATTATTCACAAACATGAAATTCTGGTAGCTAGTTGTATAAGTTATATCAATGTGAAACGAGATTGCACCTGTTCAAAATCCAAATTGTTTTCAATGTTGTAGAAAAAAAGCGAGTAGTTATATTGTGTAAAAAATAGTCATCTAATGAATACTTCATTAGCACAGCAAAGTAAATAATAAAACCATCTAAACTGTAGAATGTTTTATGATGTTATTACATTTGAAATCCCCATATATATCATTCGATGCCGTTGCTATTTATTGCATGATAGTTATAAATTATTAAGCGGTAAATTTGCTTTCCTGTTCCAATATATTATGGTAAATCCCGGAAACTTCCATTTCGAATTGCCTACTTTCTACATATAGCAGAAATTAGCGTACTTGATCAATTGATCATGACCGTTTCCATGAAAACTACAAAGGGGTTACGAATAATCCCAACAGGTCAAAATTTCTACTACAGTTTTTAATAATTGGAGAACTTGCATTCAGCAAAAAAACCGCTTTCCACCTGAAATAGTGGGCGTGTATTTAAAAGACACGTGTATGTAATAAAAATAAAAGAAACCACTGGAAGTAGTACCTGGAAAAAGTACCTGGATTGATATTATATTATGCAAGTTCCACAAGGCATTGACCGCCATGCTTCCTCCTTATATGTATCATATTAATCCAATCCATTACGAACAACATGACAGCATTCCTAGTACCTTAAAAAGAGCACATTTTTAGTAAATGCATATATAAATGCTACAACAACGAGCCGACATAATCATCATCAGCACTTTCACAGGCTACCTTAGATGATACCACCAAGGAATAAGACAGTAAAGGGGGAAAAGTGACGAGCAAGAGAGACAAGCATTATTACTTGAAAGTGACAGTGGAGGAAAGACGGTGTCCTCTTTCTGTCTTTCCATCTAGCATTGTGTGTTCTTGTCCTGTGTTCGTAGTATATATGTTTGTTCATATTTACAACCTGTCAAAAACCCATTAAGCTACATTTATTTACTTGTTTTCTAAAAATAAAAATAGGAAAGGATGTCTTCAAGGGAAACAAGAAGAAAAGTCAGAGGGAAGTCAATCAATAGTAAGTAAAAAATGTAAGTACAACAGCAACAAACAAACCACTACATTGTGTAATAATATTACAACAAAAAATAATAAATATAAGCATCTAAACATGATCATCATCTTCATATCCAGAAACATCAGCCAGAGGGAGAGGGAGGAGAGGACATTTGCCTGCGGTTTTTGAAAGTGGGTGGCATTGTTTTGCGTTTCAAGTGTTTTTTTTACATGCCAGTTCAGTCAGCCTGTCAACTAAAAATGATACGTAGGTTCGTATGTAGGTAGATATACAACAGTACGACGTACTTGTGTGTGCACCCACAAGAAAGAAAAGGTATATGGAAAAAATACTCATAAAAAGGTCAAACAAGCGGTCTCATCATCATCGTTTCATAATAATATATGTAAGAACAAATAAATATGCGTATATTTTTTTACCTCCTCTGGTTTTTTTCTGTCGAAAAAGGAAAAGTGTCATATTTCTATGATTTTTATGTGTACCTAGTGGAAGCGGTGGAAGAAAGGGGTACTAATGACTTTGAGTCATTCTTGTTGTGAGTCCTGAGAAGCAGAAAACAAGAAGACGACACACAGGAAGGAGTGGGAAGGAGTTCCATGTTATTGACGTGTGCGGCTCATCATAATACTCATCATCATCATTATCATCTTGATGTTTTCTACACACAAAACTTGTTTATATTCATATTATTATTATTATTATAACTGTCTTCTAACTTCATGTATGCACACCTACGCAACGTCTACAGGGAGAAGAAAGACATTTCCATTTATTATAAAAAAATAAAAGAAGCTCCTTTTTATGTGTTGCAGATAATGACAAGTATGATATGATACTCCTTTTCCTGTTATGACTTTCTTGATAGTGTCCTCACTTCACTCACCCTCATCAACATCACCTGACGTATCACTTCATCTTCATTATTGTTATTATTATTATTATTATAACGTGTTCAGTAGCACCACCAGAAGCAAAAAGCATAACATCAAAGGATTTTTCAAAAGAGATTTGAAAAAAATAAGATGAGCAAAGATTACACAAAATGCGCATCACCACAATTTTCACCTACGCTTTCCTTTTCTTCCCACTCACTTTTGTTCCCCTTTCAATTCCCAGTGACGACAGTAGAATTAGTTCCAGCGGAAATGTGAAGTATTAGTCTAAAAGGAAAATGCAAACAACGAAAGGATTTTGCTAGGTGGCGGATATGTAGGTATTCCATTTCCTGCTCTACTTTTCTTAATTGCCGGTATGTTACCCGTTTCCCCTTTTCTTTGTCATATCAATCCAATTATTACACTGCTTCGTCTTCCTTTTTCACTGGAAGTTTTTTAAAAGAACTTTTGAAAAGTCAAAAAGTCGTTTCGTCATTCCGGGTTGATCATGATGACGTTCATCATCCTCACCAGGCAAACAAGTCAAGTACACGCATGTGTGTTTTTATTGTGTGTGTGCGTGTTTGTGTACTGATGTGTGTGTCTATTCACTTCACATTTTCATGTTTATTATGTCATTCCATTCATAATGGGAATGCGAGAGAAAGAGAGAGAGGTACGCACCAACTAAAAATACGTACTTGAAGCGAACCGAGACAGACAGACAGACTTAAAGGTTAACATGGGAAAATATATATTATGTGGTTGCTCACATGACGGAGATAACTACAAATAAAAGCCCCTTTTCTTTAGAGAGGCTCGAGAGACTTTGACTTTTTTATATGCATATTACCCATCCAACCATCCAGCAAGAAAAAAAAGCAGCCATGGCGTGGTCTTCCTCTTCAACGTCGTCATCATTACCATTTTCTTGTGTGTTGCGATGTTCTTTTTTTTCCTGCTGTCAAACACCAGGCATTCATATTACACCACCACTTACTTTGACTATTCAGGAATGATGTGAAACCATTTCATAAAATAATGAGCTGCTCATCATCTTTTTACTTTTCTTTACAAATACACAACAAACATCGTCTTCCTTTTTTACTTACAAAAACTCAACTCAATAAAAAAAGAAGAAGGTTCACCATTCACTATACATTTAACAACGTGGGTATATTTTTTGTTGGATGTGTGATGCGGGTGCGTATTTTCTTTTTTAAGTGCTTCTTTTTTCTTTACCTCTCTGTGCTTTTCTACTTACTATATATTATATCCCGTTGCGTTTGTTCATGAACTAGAAAGAGTTTTATTTTTCTTCACCTTTTTCTCTTGAAAAAGGCAGGGAAAAAAAATTATACATGTTTGTATGTAGCCCTTCCAATTTTTATGTGTAGTATGCTTGTTAACTAATAGCAATAATAATAATAATATTCTTTAATATTATTTATCTTATAGGACCACTTATGACTTACTCTTGTACAACAACTCGCTCTGCAAGAAGCTTGTTGGTTCAACCCAACTTTTCGAGAGAGAAAAATTTACATAAGCAAGCAACCCTTTCAGTGTACCACACACACGCTTTTTACACAGTAGGCACTTTGTTATGCAGTCAAGTTGTTATGATAATAATGATGATGATATGATGCGCGAAAGAGTGCGACATTGATATCATCTTACGTAATAATAATAATACTAATAATAAGTGTGTGTGTGTGTGTGTGTATCCCCGAAACACCGGTAGACACTTCGTCATCAACTTGCGCACCATGCCACAAACTGCAAATAGACAACTGAACAATAATAATAATAATAACAATCATCATAATAATGCTCAACGTATTTACGTGCAGTGCTCAATGAATGAGTACTTTTATTATTATTATTACAAAAAGGAAGAGAGGTGTATTGTGTGGAACAACAGAAGCACATATGAAGTAGAATTTTATTGCATTTGGAGGAAATGGAAACGGCATTCACACTCCTCTCTGAAGAGGGTACACATAATATGACTTGTCATAAAATTATCCTGCATGCAAAATTCTGTGGTGTTTTCATCATCGTTACCATGTCATCATTTCATAGAAGATACCTACATATTGTGCTGTAGCGTTTTGCATAGAAATTAGCATATTTTGTTCCTTTGTACACAGAGTACAGAGTAGGTTGTTTAGTGTAGGTGGAGCAGTAAAAGGTAGCAGTGATGATGGCGTCGAGGTTAAGTGGTATCGTTTCGTTTCTTTTTGCTCCATTGACACACGAATGGAATGAGGATAATAACGCGGCAATGGGGATAGAAACATGCCTAATAATATTGCCTATTATTTATTATTATTATTACTACACCGTTGCAGTGTAGTCAAGTGACTTTCTGCGTGTGTGTACTTACGGAAACACCAAAAGTTCTTGTGAGGTGAGTTTTTAGACTGTGAGGCTGTGACTGTTTTGCTCCCAAGGTTTTTTGACTATGCGTTTCAAAGACTGCAGTTTATACACTCAGTATTCTTTACAGCAACACGGGAAACATGCAAAGTTTTAAAGTCTAGGAAATAATTGGGATATTGTTTGGCAAAGAAATAAAGCTTTGTAGTTGTAGAAATATAGCAAAATAATGACAATTTTTCCATCCAAAAGTCTACTGGCTTATGTCTTAATCTTAAAGTTTTTGGTTTGTTTAAAGCTTCTTATTTGTCATTAAGATTTCTAATCGCCCATGCTTTATTTATGTGGGGAGTGGATTGCTGGTTTAGTAAAAATACACATTTACCGCTTGTAATCAAAGTTGCACAATGAGAGAAGGTCAGCGAAAAAGTTTTAAAGTCTGCTTAGTTATAAATCATAAATACAATTTGCATACCTGCTGATGTATGTACTAAATTTTAACTAGTTCATTTGTGAACTTTATCTGAAAGAATTTTCTGTTACATGACATGATACAAGCCTCTGATTTCTGAACTCGTACTTTTCTTGTGACAATGACAGTATAATAAACAAATAAACTGTCAAGACCATCATCATCATCAAGCTGTACATTTAAAGGATATACTCTGATGATGCAAACCACCTTTTTTAAAAAAGAAAAAAAGAGTCTATGCGTAAAACAAAGTTTATTTATTTTTTGTATTTGAGTAAGCCCACATCAAACAACCATGGCAACGAATTTATGAGGATATTAAAAAAGCATTCACTCAGACTCTGGTCTTTGACATGATGATTTTAATGGCAATAAACGTGATGATGATGCTGAAGTTGATGACGAGACGAGATGCGTTTCGTGGGATGATGATGTTTCTCTTTCTGCTATGCTCTGAAAACACGAGCAGCAGCAGCTCTCGCGCTGGCATAATGACAAAAATAAGTTAAAAGAAAAAAGGAGAAATGGTACAGTATTAAAATAGTCAAGTCAATGTTTTTCAAAGATGCTTCTGGAAAGCGACATATATATTATGTATATATTTTTTATTCATAAGTTTAAGAGCACCAACATCACCACCAAGATTTTTGTGATTTAAAAGTGTCATTTCAACTTTTTTTATTTATTTAGAAGTATAGCTACTCTTCCAAAAGTCAGTGTTTAGTAGAGTCGGGAAGGATATTAGTACATTTTTTACGAGACTTTTTTTGCTATACACGGATTAACGACGCAATTTTAAAATGCAATAAAACAAGTGTATCTGCATTTTATTTATTTTTAATATCCTTCTTTTTTTACGCTCGCTGCATTCAACTTGAGATTAAAAGAAAAAAAAGATATATCACCGTAGCAGAAGTAGAGAAGAAAAAAATTTATACATATATATTTTTTCCGGATGCACACAAACAACTCAAAACGGTTGCACGAGACATTTACAACACAATAAATATAAAATTTACTGTTTACCAAAAAGATTATTATTTTTTCCTGCTAAATTTCATTTACATTTTTAGCGCGTATTTCAAAGTTTCAAATACATATTATTTTAAACGCTCAAATAAAATATTAATAAATACTTTGCCAAAGTTATAAAATCTATTATTTTAACAAGCGGTAAAAGTTACTTTTGAGATAAGTACTATAACTAGCAATTACTACACTACAATGTGTACAATTCGGAACTAAACATCCTTATCGAATTGCTATAAATTATTCCGTTAATCCGCCCACAAAACATATTTATTTACTTTTACTTTTTCAAAATATTTTTTTGAATGGCAATAATAATAATAATAAAGATAATGTTTTTTATGCTTTAAAAACTAAATCAACCATTAAGCTAGTAAAGCGCAGAAACATACATAACGAATGTAATATTTAATATTCCAGTTCAACCAGAAAAAAGCGCGCGCACAAAAAAACATTTTGAAACTAAAAGCCAGTCAACAGTCCCTCTCTACAAAATTGACATTTATAAAAAAACTTACATACAAGCTTAAACGTTGCGTTTTGTGATGCAGTACAAAACAGTGCATCATTTAAAAAAGGTTTCTTTTACTGGTATGTATGTATATATATTGTAGATGCTGCATAACATTTTTTTACTCCCGGCTTTACAAATGATCCTGAGGATCCCCCATCAAAAAATATTCATCTTGATTCTTCCACAAATCCTCCTCCTCAGCCACAAAAAAAAGACTAAACTCTGCAGACGGGACTATTTAGTGTTGGCGGTGGTGGCGGTAATGCAACTTTAAATAATTTAGTGTGATGGAATCCCAAGAAAAAAAATATATACATATACACCAGGAGCAGCAGCAGCACCACCATAACAACTATACCACCTTCATCGTTATTATGGTGTGCATGGTAAAACCAAGACACGCTTATTTATAATATTCTATTGTTCATAGTAAAAAAAGAGCGGTGTTGTATGTGTGTGCGTATGGAATAATAATAATAATAAAAAACATCAGCATCATCCTCATCTCCACCACAATAACAAACTATAAATATAATGGCACTTTAGCCATGGAACAAAAAAATGCATTTTTCTAATGGGTTACTGTTACATTTGACAAGGCTGGAGAATTATTGCACCCTTGTAAATGGCTCTCTCCCTCTCTTTCACTCTCTCCTTAAAGCTTTGATAATGTTGGATATTATGGATAGATGCGAGGACCAAGACGACGATGATATCACCAAAGGAATGAGGAGAATATATGGTGGTGGAAGAAGTAAAGATATTCTTTGAAGTTCACAGTGAAAAAAAACTTTTTAAAGATGAGTTGAGTGAGATTGAGATTCTTCTTCATGACTCATGAAGAAAGAGACAACTACTTTGACTTTAAAAAAAACGAATGCATCAGCCAACAAGCTTTGTATGTATATAGTAGACATTGTATACACAATCCTTCTTCTCAAGACTTAGTGACTAAAAAACAATGTTATTCGAGAAGAGTAATATTGTAAGTTGTAAACTCGTTTGTTTCTTTCCTTTCCATTTAAAGTCCATCTACACAACTAATTCATCTTTGATTCCAGAGTGCCAGTGAAGCAAAAGAACAAGACATGAAAAGTAACAAAAAAAGTAAATGAGACTGTTTAACAGACACCAAAGAGAAAAAAATGTAAACGTTTATAAGAATTCTATATCCAGACGGATAGTCTTTGTCAACTTTAAGTTGTGTTGTTTTTTTTCAAGAGAAATGATGACAATGATGAAGAAGAGAAGATGTAATTTTGTTTTTGGTGTGTGTCTGCGTGTGAGTGAGTGAGTACGCACTTTTTTAGTGTCATTGTCATTAGTAAAATAAGTTTTTAAAAAAAAGTTTAAAAAGCGGAGAAAAAGAGAGAGCATACTTTTAATGGAAACCATTTTCTTTTGTAATTGGTCAAATTAATAATAATAAAAAGTTCCGAAAAAGGGAATCTTACAATTTTTTTCTTCTTTTTTTGGAAAGCAACTTTGCGTAGAAAAAAATATTGCATTGGGAATGAGTGGAGACAATCAAGTAATTTAATCCAACTTGTTGTAACATGTTATGTTGTTAATAATCCTTTAGTTTTTTAGACGTACACCACACATGACATAATGAACAATCAAGTTTTATATACAGCCAAGTGGTAAACTAACACGGTAAACTTTCCAAAAATGGAAAAGTACAAAAAAAAGAAACGAAAAAAGTGGTGGTTAAGTAACTTAAGTTAATGTTGACGAGTTTAAGGGAATAATGACAAAGATGAAAATCCATTTTAAAGAGAATTAATTAATTGCTCAATTTATTTTTACTTGCAATATTTTTTTTAAACAAAAGGAAATAAATGTTCCATGTCAATTTCCCAACAAATTTTTACAATTAATCAGAATTTTTAAAAAATCACGTTCGTACTAATGAAAAAACACTGAAGAAAACAACAGCGGAATACATGATGAAAAGGGACGTGGTTGTTGACGACAGCGTTAAATAATAATAATAACACGACAGAATACTTGAAAAAGGATAAGGATCCTTCTTCGTCGAAAATAAAAGGATAATAGCTGGTGGTGCGGTGGTGTTGTGATGATGATGAGGATGAGATGATCACCATAGCACTGCATCGAACATAAATCAAAGCGTGTAACTATTTCTTTTCTTTTCCATAAAAAAAAACTTGCAACAAGACACGGGAGACAAAAAAAGAAGCCTAATAACCATAAACGATGCATCGGTATTTTTTCGTAAGGCTAAAAAACAACCGACCACAGTCGTTTAAGCAATAAGACAACTTTTAAGAAAAAAAATACTCTTCATCGTTCGTGTTGAATATATATTTCTTGTTGTTATTGTTTACTTGCTTATAAATATGCGTAAGGATTTTTTATAATGCGTGATCCTGATTACGCTTACAAGTAGAAGATCTCTCTCGCTGTTACTACCACCATCAACTTTTTGATACTTGAACAAGACGCACGCATTATTGGTACTTAAGTGTATAACAAGGACATGATCAAGGAAAAGAGGATGATGAGCCAATGAAGGAATATATATATATATATATATATATAGATACCTGGGCTCTGCTTATCTCCTCTACACCAGCCAGCAACTCAAACATAATCCATCGTCATGATCATCAACATCATCCACATCACTTAGTATTCAATTCACTACCTTTTTTCCATTTTCACTTTTTATATTAAAAGTAGAAAAAGAATAAAGAGAGAGAGAGGCAAAGTATCATTAACACCCACAGATCATCAATCGAGCCAAGTCCTTTCATATTTTGTTTTGGTGGTGTGTGTGTCTGCTTGTTGTAAGTGTGAAATGGAGACTGGGACTGGAGACATCACCACCAACAAGTACACACCAGACACTTTAGAAAGAAGAGAGGCAAAAAAAGAGGACGAAAATGTGTTCATGAATGGGAATGAAACATAAGCTGTTATTTTAAGAAGTGGAAGGAGGATGGATAAAGTATTTAGTTGCTCTCTCATCATCATCATCATTATTATCATCATCTTTTCTACTTTGCTTTGACTTGAGTTTGTTGTCGTCTTGAGTATTGATGACTTTTCCTGTAAAAACATTAAACTCAAAAGGAAAAGAAGGCATCTTGACTTCTTCTTTAGTAAAAAGGGACGTTCCGTTTGTACAACAGCTTATTTTTTTGGTTAGTTCATTGACATGCAGTGTCATCACTCAACTATTTTGTCACCCGAGAAGGCAACAAAGAAAAACTGGAACTGGTATGCTCACCCATTGACATTTTCTCTGGCTCGAGCTCATCATCCCTCAACGCACACACAACCATCAAAAAAGAAAAGAAAAACCAAAAGGATGTTAATTACGGTGGTGGTGGTGGTGGAATGGTGGTGTGATGTTGCGCTGGGGAAATAAATGGCACAAGAATAAAAAATAATAATAAAGAGTAGAAAAGTCAGAGAATGATGTAGAGTCAAGTGGAGAAAATATCATCTCTGCTTCCTTGTTGTCTTCTTCTTCGTCGTCGTCAAAAAACCTCATCGTCACTCTGGAGAATCAAACCAACATCCATATATTTTGTTGGGCACCATCGGCATTCAAAGTATACCGATGGTGATGATGATGATTATGTGAGTATCGTCATCATCATAATATATAGACTGTCTTTTAACTTTTTTATTTTTCTTTTCCAAAGAAAGCTAAAAAGACGCACACACACACCACCAAAGAAAAATAAGCAAAAAAAGTGAGTGACATGCTGCTGGAGAACTTGTTCCTTTGAATTTTTTTCTATTATTCATTTTTTCCCTGTCTGTGTCCAGAAGACGAAATATAGGTATATATATCCAAGAAGAAATGATGATACAATGAGGATGATGATGATGATGAAACTCAAGAAGAAAATCAACTTTTTTTAGGTTTCTTGTCTCCTGTGTTTTTACACTTGTTCGTAAATGCATATAAAAAGCGTGATGTACGCATGTATTTATGTTTGTGATAGGATGGTAACTGTCGTGCATTTTATGCGAGGAACACACAGAGACAGCCAGAGAGAGAGAGAGAGTAGTAAAAATGAAATGAATCCAAACGCAGGCACGTACGCACTTATTCCAAAAGACACACTACTTCCAGCAGCCAGTCAGTTGACAGCAGCATTGAAAAAATGGTAGTGGCTGCAGCATACAATAATAATAATAATAATGATAATAATAAAATACACTTGGCCTATTATAATATAATGCCTTTGGTTAAATACACCACTTTCCTTGAAACATAAAAAAGGTAAATTTTTGTATCTATTTCCACGAGAGAGAGAGAGAGAGAGAGAGAGACTGTGAATGTGTGTGAAATGGTAAGTAGCAGGAGCAGCAAGTGAAAATGCATCGCATCTTTGTCGACATCATCGTCTTGGTCATATCGCATCATTGACTGCATATCAATTGAGTATCTGCCTGGATGATGGGACAAGTAGTAAAAGAAGGAGTCACATGGCGATATATGCACTGCTGCACAGAGAAATATTCATCTGTTTGGTTGTTGGATGCTGCTGCTGCGATGGGCTTTATATAAGCATCTTTCTATATGATCACATCAGAGTTTCATCGTCATCATCACGTCAGAATCTCTTCCTCGTCTGCTATTATTGCCTTTGCATCGCACATCACACAAGACCACTATCTCCTTATTCCTCGAAACACGTACATATTATTCCTTTACTCTCATCATCCTCTTGTTCCATTTTTTTGTGGGGTACTTTACTTCAAACTGAACATCTACCACTACCAACATCACAATATTATCATGCATGCATAATAATGTGAGTCGTGTTCCAAAGCAGCAGCAGAAGTAGCAGCAGTAGTAGCAGCATTAACACTAGTGTGTAGTGGGTGTATTTTAAGGAGTAAAGTTCATAGAAACAGGGGAAAAGGGAAAAAGAAGAGAGAAGGCATCATCATTTTCATCGTCGTGTCATCATTATCATTCCTTTTCCTGTAAAATCCTAAGAGACATCCCCATCCATCTATCCATCTCCAAGAATCTCTTACATATAATTTTTTTCTCTTCCTTTTTAAAGCTTCTCGCCACTCAACTCACTCAACAACAAAGTAAGTACATAGATACATATATGCAGCAAAGTATGGCATGCTTCCACAAGGGAACAAAAATATAGGAAGCCTTATACTCAGTCAGCTACTGTGTAATAATAAAAGTAGATGTAATAATAATATTGTAATATTATGTAGCGCATTACACACTTACTTGAGATGAAAAGGAAGAAGAAGATGAAGAAAAAATCGTGTCAAATGTCCTTTTGAATTTGTAAGAAAAAGGAAGAGATGCACTTTGTGTCAAGTATATTATAGGATAATATAATAGGTATATGTTGAGTGTTGTATAAGGTTGCTGGATAAAAAAAAGTATGTTACATGTCATCACATCATCATCATTTATTCCTCCATTTTTTAATACATTCAAAAAGATATGCACTTTTCTAAAGAAAAAAAGTTTTAACAAAAATTGGGAGAGTAGTGCATCTCAATTCGTCGTGGGACTGACTTGCAAGATAAATGAACAGTTGAAGAAATGAATGAATGAAAAAAGAAGAAAAAAGTAAGTGCAGTAGAATGATAACTATTTTTTTTGATAAGCACCACCATAAGCCATAAGTATCGCAGATTGGAAACAAAAAATCTCTCTTTCAGTTTAAAGTTTAATGAATGAAGTAAAAATTCATACAAAATGTAGATGCATAACATTGCACACTCTTTACATGTCTCTGAAATAAGTTAAGAATGAATGGTAAAAAAGTAGAGTGTTATGTGGTGGAATAATAAAAAGATAAGAAACTTTTTTTTTATACTTTTTTAACGTAAAGCGAGCATGATATTGTCACCATAACCAATGCTGCCGCCGCAATAACAAGAACAAATTTTATCCATTTCTTGACCTTCTTCATGCATTTGAATGGGCTAATCAGCACAGTCTGTCACCAACCACTACCAGCCAAGCACCACAAAAAGGAGTGCATTTAGAAATAATAATAATAAACTAGAAAGAAATTGGAATGGTTACTGATGCACAGAGAGAAAGAAAGGAAGAAAATAGTTTTTAAAAAATAAGGGAGAGCAGAAAAGTGACTTGACTGGGGACAATGATTTTATGAATAAGATCACAAGAAGTGTGGAGAGAGAACGATACCGATACAATGATAGAGAAAAACCAAGCTATTCAGCAGCAGCAGAAGATCAGCTAACTTGGAAGTTAAAAAAAACCCTTTCCCTCTGCATCTTTCTCTCAACCTCAACTATACCAGCCCAAGTTAAATGGAGATGGAAAGAATTTTATTTTTGTTTTGTTCTTTTTCTTTACACAATTCTAGCGTGCATTTTATGTCCTTTTTTATTCTTCTCTTCTTTTTCCCATCTCCATTATATAATTCAGACAAAAAAATATATGCTTTTTATATAAAATTTTTTATTCTTCTTTTGGCTGTGCATTTTGTGCATACATTACGGCTACCATTACCACTACCACCACTATTACTACTACAACACCAACCAAGATCATTCATTACACCCATTTTCAAGAGAGATGAAGAGACTGTGTGAGGACACAGAGAGCACCAGAGTTACTATTGTTATATTCCACGTTTCCTTCCGTCTTTTCCCCCTTTTGTCCCCTCTCTTCTCCTTCCCTTCCCTTCTTCGTCTTGACTCCTTTTTCCTCTCACCCCGCTTGTAATCTTGCCTTATAAATAATATTATTATGAATGTATATCAAAAACTGCAAAGATGCATGCATAGGAGGAGCATTAAGGATTATTATTATTATTACTATTATTGTCGTCCCTATCATTATTACTCCTACACATATATACAC
This sequence comes from Paronellides praefectus, assembly GCA_027744595.1. Classification (NCBI taxonomy): domain Eukaryota; kingdom Metazoa; phylum Arthropoda; class Collembola; order Entomobryomorpha; family Paronellidae; genus Paronellides; species Paronellides praefectus. The sequence goes on along the minus strand of JAITYZ010003564.1, from coordinate 4,418 downwards.
TATATATTTATAGGAATAGATAGAGTGGAAACTAATGTAGCTGTTTTTGAGTAAACACCCGGAGTACGCTCCAAGTAGCACCAGCACAAGCCAAAGAGTACAAGAGCGTGGAAGAAGAAGAAGATGATGATATTGTTGTTCCTGTTGTTGTTGTTGTTGTTGTTGTTGTTGTTGTTGATGATGATTGTAGGGTGGTGAAGTCGGTTGACTATGTCCCTACTTTAAATGAAGTTTGTCGGATTTGACATAAACTACTCAGTAACAAGGATGTTATGATGGCTTGATGTATGGTGGTGTGTACGACTTCTCAGTAACAAATGTACTTTACTCAGTAACAAATATGACGATGTTTCCTCAATAAGTATGACGATGTCTCCTCAGTAACAAGTGAAATGTACTTATGAAATAGGTGAAATGAAAAAGTAACTAAAATGAATTGAAGTGTAACTAATGTAAAATGGGCAATATGAAACCCTTGAAATAAAGTAAAACGTGAAGATAGAATATTCCAATGCAAGAAATATGTGATTTATTAACAAGAAAATAGTAAGACTGCTGCAGCAGGTGAGAGTCTTAAAAGAGGAACGTGGTGACTCTTCAAAGGAGTATAGGAGAGTGACAAGGAAAATGATGCGCAGCACCATATATAATAATGTTGAATTGATACAAGCACGTCAGCATTGACGTCAATAATTAGGATAGTACACAATGAGATGGCAAGCTTGCTTCATCTACAAGCTGCTTAAGACACTTTACAGATAAAAGGGATTAGCATAATACACTAAGAGTTGACCTTCATATAGGCCAATGATACTAAATGTTCACAAAAAACCATTACATTTTACACAGCAACGCAATGAATGAAAAATACACAGGAGATATATTTTTAAGAGAAAAATTCTAATTTGTTCTACGTTACGTACGAACAATGATGGTTTGGTTGTATGTATGATGTTGTAGGAATGAAAGTGGAGGGCAAGACAAAAAGCTAGAAGTATTAAGAAGGGCAAGTCAAGTCAACTCATAGTGGAGTCACAGTCACACAGGAAAAGTATCCGTACCATTTCTCTTTGTAACAACTTCCTCCTTCCTGGTTTGCTTGAAATATGTAGTATTTTTTTCCGTAGAGTTTTAAGGAGATATACGACGATGCCATGTTGGCGATCATGATGATGATGATGATAACGTGACATTCACATTCAGCTTCTCCAACATAACATATTACTCACTCATTCACAGAAAAAAATACATAAGTAAAATATATATATACAATATCTATTACTTTATACATATAGCTTATTGCATTCACATGGCTTTTGTTAAGCTCTTCCATCCAAGGTTTATTTCTCCACGTTTCTTAAGAAGTGCATTAATGCATTTTCTTTTGGTATTTTTTTTTTGAAATACGGACTGGGTACTGTTGCTGTTTTTTGTTGTTGCTGTTACTGTTGTGATGATGTAACGTCTGCACTACAAAAAATAACATACAAACAACAAAGTTCAGGTTATCCGCTACCACCACCACCACATTTATTGTGAATCCGTGCATGGCATTCATTCCATTCCACACACGGTAATTCCTATACCACCACCATATCCCCGCCCTCGCAAATAAAAAGCGTACCAACATAATATATAATAATAATAATAATAAGCAGAAGTTTTAATGCGTCTTCGCCTTTCTCCTGTCATTTACAATTTTTCTAGCTTTTTATTTATGACTGGGCTAAGAGGAAAATATATAATAGAATATAATAATAAAAAGGGAGGTGAAGAGGAAGGTGGAGGTTTTGCTCCGGTGTATATGTGTACAAGGATAAAAGGCATTGGGGATGAAATAGCAAATTAAGTTATGAGAAAGCTCAACAAGAAAATAAAAACAAACAGGAAAGTACCCCTTTCTCATTTCTTTTTGTGTTGGATCCAGATACCAGAAGCGAAAATAAAAAGTAAATAAAAAAATAATAATAAGGCAACTCATTATTTCTTCTTTTTTCACCAATATACCCAATATGTTATATAGATATTCATACATAAAATGCATATACACTTGGGCGTTTTTCTCTGGATTTATTTAATTTTTCTGTTTATCCACTCCAAATCTTGTCTCTTTTAAGTTGCAAGAGAGAACAATTCTCCTTTTTTTTATTCGAACCCCAAACCTGGGCTGGGACAATACCAGATCCTTCCACATTCCTTCCCATATGCCAAGCCATGTGTACCTGCCCAATTCATTAAAGACTTTTAAAATGAGTTATTTTGTAACCTTGTCATCCCCGTACCATTTTTTAACTTTCCACTATACAATTTATACAGTTCTTTTTATTTTTATACCTCCCTCGTTCACAAGAATATATACCTATACGTATATATTTTATTTTCCCAGAAAGAGGATGCCGCCGAGTCGACTAACAGTTTTACTTTCATATTTTTTTAACCCTTTTCCCCCTTTTCTTTTTGTGAAGTAAGGAACCCTGTTAATACGGAGAAAAAAGTATTGTCAAGGGAGCACTGCCATTTTCCATGGAACGACAACGTGATGAAGCACAACATCAACAACAATAATAACATAACTCAACCTTATTATTTGTCAAATTGAAGTAATATCAGCACACACAACAACAGCGACAATAACAATGAACAAAATATTGTAAAAATTCACGTAGTAGTTGGGGTAGTATAGTGGCAGTAGTACTACGTGTAATAATGTGGATGAAACGGTACAACAAAATGATTATGATGATGATGGGGATGTAGAAAAAAAAGTAAAGCTAAAATAAGAAAGAAAAAGTTTCCATTGACATTCAAGCCTTTCTTGTCAAATTAGATTTTAGATTATATCTAATATTATTTTTTTTGGATGAAGTAACTTAAACAAGTAGAGATGTAGATGTAGACGGTAACCAAAAAAAGGAGAGAGAGAGACTTTCCTGTTGTTCTTTTCTTGTTCGTTTAAAAAAAATGTAATAAAATCCCTTGTGACATTTTTTTCACGGTAAAAAAAATATCGATGAAAAACGTGAATGAATGGAATAGACAAGCGTACAAATATATGCATACAAAGTGTATATACTACATATATTTACCATTATGTATGTTGGAACAGAGTTGAGGGTGGAGGCAGAGATGAACAAGAAGTTGTGTTGAGCTGATTCGTTTGGCTGGTTAAACTCATTCTTGGTCTGATGGCTTGGCTGATGTATATTATGTTCACATATTTATTTAAATTTTCTGACTCACTTCATCATCATCTTTGTGCTTCCTCCCCAATTTTATCTTCTGGCCCTTCTTCTTCTTCTTCTTGGAATAAGCCAATCATAATAACAATACCAATATTGTATATTATTATTATTATTACTATTATTATTATATATTATAGGTATGTACACACCAAACAAAAAGGTTACTACTAACTTTGTCAACGTTGCCGTGTACCTCAAAAATAAGAACAGATAATAACAGAGGTATAAAGCTGTCCCAAAGAACCGCCATCGTTTTCTTTCCTATTGGAAAGAAGGTCTTCAATTTTTTTTGCTCCGCTTAGAAACACAATAAAATAAGTTTCTTTTATGACTTGATAGCTTTCGAATGAAGTATCACAGGGTATGAATGTTATGATTGAGTGATGAAGTTATCCGTTCCAACATCCTAGGAAGATAACCGCGTAAACTCATCCAAAGATCTAATATTCTAAGGTATCGATTCCCAAGAATCAAGAAACCAGAATTTAAAAATCCTACTCATTTGAAACATAATTCGTTGACGGACGACCGGCCGGACATCATAGACCATGAAATGATAGAGAACCGTTAATAATGTAAGCAGAGTGGTTGTGCTGCTGCTGTGACGATCATGATATGATGATGGTGTGGAGTAGGGTTCCAACGTGAATATTACATGTAAAATGCGTAATACCAGTAGCAACACCAGTGCGCTGTTATGGTGTTGTCGACAAGATCAGAAAAGGAACAAGGAGGAGAGTGGCTGAAGCAAAGTTTGAAAATATTTTATATAGTATGCATAATAATATACATAGAAGCTTATTTACTTATGAATATGATTATTTGTATTATGGGGGATTTTTTATTTTTTTTATACGTATTATATATTATATTATATTACATCTCACAGCTACCAACAACTACATACGCACTTGTAATTTACTCGACTTACACAACATTATTATTGTTATTATTATGATTTTTTATGTTGGATGAGCAATGCTAAAAAAATATTTTACTTTTTTTACCATCATAAATTGTTGTTATTGTGCAAAAGTAGTAGCAACCGACGAAAAATATTCAAATTTCTGTCGTTCGTTATGTAATATGGACGAAGGCGCCATGTTGTCAGACTGTCCAACTTGTCGACTTTTTTCTAGGGACATTTAGACCAACTTCCCGACTTTTAAAAGCAAA
>JAITYZ010003563.1:0-18573 GCA_027744595.1 Paronellides praefectus | reverse complement strand
AGATGGCCAATCTTTTTTTAGACATATTATCCCCATTCAGTCTCATTAATTATTAATTTACTAATCACATTGTTTGTATCAAATACGTACTCTTAGAGTTGGACACTACTAAAGTTTCCATGCAGGAATTAGATCTAAATAGCAAGTCACTAAACTTAGGAGAAGGGCCCGATATAGTCAGCGCTGTCATCACATGATCATTATTACTGTCATACCAACATATTCATGCTATATTTATCAATTTCTTAAAAATTGCATAAACAATATCTTTCTATCTTTCAGTATTAAACATATTACTATTGAATATGAGTAAATAATGAATGATAGTAAGAAAAAAAGATAATGTATTCTCGAGTAAGGCGGCAAAGTATCGGTCTGTACTTGATATTAACATGAATAAAGTCTGTTGTTCCCCGTAAATTGTTATTTTTGTGTTTTTAAGTGCAACTTTATTCCAAGCATAACTTTTGAAGGTAACTCGATTCCTATTCTTGGATAGAAATGCGGAATCCATCGAGTTTTTTTGTGAACTCACCGGATATCGACAAGCAGGATGAGTAAAACAAATACCTAAACCCTTACAAATAGTGAGATCGTTAGTAAGAATTACTTAAGTTTTACCATGAAATTCATGTTATGAACTATCATTTTAATTTACACTTCAAACCGACAGGCAAGCCGTACACTAGTAAAATTATACTATACCTCTTCATTTTAAGTGTAGATTTTTTGTTTTCACAATTAGTCCTCACATAAAGCTTAATACCTACATAAAAATGGGTTAAGCAAAATTCATTGTGACTGGGTGTAACGAACCAAGGAACAAAGTAGTAAAAATAATGTTAGCTTTCTTCTGTATGTTCATGAATATCTACATATTATTTAATATTTCATAATGTATGCATCGAAAATAATCAAATTATATTTTTCAATTTATGCAACGAAAATAAAATTAAAAATTAAAGACAAATATATGATAGACAATATTGCATTATAATTTAAAGTAATATATGCTTAAGAATTCATACAAAGCAATATACAAATCCTCAAAAATGCTTATATTCTTACGTTTTGAAACAAAATGATGAGAGGTCACTGGGATTCTTCAATGTGTTTTTTTCAATTAGAAATTCACCAATTTTGATGACACACTGATGAAAAGATTTGCTGGAGTTGCTTAATACCTTTTTTATGAAAAATTGAGACGCATGTAAAACATACACATGAACAAATTTATAAGCATTATACCATGCTACAAGTTTTATCAGGAACACAAAACTAATTTGACAGTTTTTCTATATGATACAAAACGCATTTTCTCGTTTTGTGGGATTGTTAACTTACTTTTGGAGATGACGATGACGACTAGAACAAGTACTCAACTTTAAGGAAATTTCAGCTAGCCAAAAGGGTCACTTGAAGTCTGTGATCCTGCTTGACCGACAACAACTGATGAGAGAAAATGGAGACAATATTCCACAGACGACGACTATAGATTGAATTTCAAATTTATTTTTGTGGGACAAGACAAATGCCGATGCCGCTTCACTCAAAATTGAATAAAAGCAGGAAATATTGAGGGTACTGTTTAAAAGTCCATTAGTTACTCTCGTTCCATTTACTTTCCAATTTCTTTTTTTTTTCTGTTTCAGATAATCTAGGTTTTGGTGTCTTTGATTTCAGGCAATTAGATTACAGGTATTGGTGCTTCGAGTGAATGCATGTCTTTATTTCAAGTGGAAGCTGTTTTTTCGGATTTACTTTTTTGTAGGAAGAGCAAATAAACCGTATGAGCTCAATGCGTAAAATGGTAGAATTCTTTTCAGAAGAATAAACACGGATTGGGGCAGGATGAGACGAGTTACACACAAGCAAGTTTTCAAGACGACAAAAAGGCAGAGAAGATTTCCCCCACCCAAAACTGAACCACTTCTAGACAGGAAGGTAGAGAAATGGTGACTGACAAGTGTAAAGCTCAAGTGGGGTTCTTTATTGACTCACTGACTGACGCTCCAAGACCAGAGAGAGACGGAGGCGAGGTGAGACAAAACCTGCCAGAAAGAAAGCAACGTAAATAGCAAAAAATAAGGAAAAGAAGAGAACACAGTCATGACCGGTGGAAGATCAAGCAAACTTTCCATTCCACCACACTTTTCTCCCTTTATAGTTGCCCTCGCTGCTGCTGCCGCTGCGTATTTAACATGTATAAAAATCCATATCTTTTGTGGTGGTTTATAACTAACAACCGTTTTGTATTTTTTTATTATATATATAGCTCTCTCAATCTCAATCTGTCAACTAGCATTGTATGTACGTACAAAAGCGTAAATCATTTACAATACTAAGAAAATAGATGTCTACATGAATGCCGTCAACCTGGCTGTTTGGGTGTGAGAAAAGCTTGTTGGCCAACAGGTGTTTCACATTTTTCTGTATTAGTTTTCCTGCACGAACAAAGTAGTGTGTCACCATAGCATATAGGAAGCGAATAAGATGCACATTTCACCATATATTATATATTGTGTATTATAATTATCGCGACGTTTTAAGCAAAAAGTCAAGTTTTGTGTGGGAAGTAGCAATAAATGCGTAGCATAATATATGAATACTAAAAAACAATTGTGTACCCATAAAACGCTTTATGTATTTTTGTACTCGGAGTTGAGTTAAAAATGCACTCATGTCTGAATACATTGTTGTTTTAATAAATGGTTATTTGAAAACTATTTGATAAAATTGAATGGATTGATGCTCCAGAAGTAAATAAATATTTGTGAACTTGTGTGCTTGTAATATTGCAAAAATTTAGATGTAATAAATGCACCTAATGCTTTGTTTAGTAAACGACATTTCAACATCACTTAAGGAGTCCTAACTTAGGACTCCTATCTAAATGGAATATAAATAATATCTTATGTGTCATGCAAATGTACATACCTATTAAAAACGTACGTATGTAAGAAGGTAAGACATAAAAGTATATTATATCAAGTTATTCGTGTGGGCTGGGGTAAGGAAGGATGGGGAGGATATCAAGCTATACTGCAGTCACAAAAATGCATTGCAAGAAAATATAGACAAATTTGAAGTCACAATTATTTGCAAAGACATCCTTTATAAAATACTGTGAAATTATAGTGTTTAAAAATTAGACAAATTGAGTATACATAGTCTGGTAATAATAAGGGTTTCATAGGATCCCATTCCCAATATATATGGTACGCTCAAATCCCAAAAGTTGTTCTCAGTATTTGTAAATCTCTTCGCTATATCTGTTCAACTGAAAGTAGTTGCCGAGTCGTGTGGTTCTCATGCGTTGCTCGCACTCATTACTGTCCATTATAGGCAAGTCTACCTCTTTCATAATGTAAGAGTGTTTGCCACCGCCAAATGCATCTTTGCCGAAACCGGCCACCCAGCATCTTTGTCCTGTATATTGATAGCCCTTTTCCGGGAGGCAAACTGATTTGACGTGTGGGTACCCTTGGATATCTACAGCATTTGCGAGGCGAACCAATGCAACGTCATTTTGAAGATTTTGAGCATTAAAGTCTGGATGGATGGTAACGCTTTCAATGTCAACTTCGACATTTTTGTAGGGCTCATCGTCTTCCTTGGCGTTCCATTCCCCAAGTCGAACCTTCATTGATGCACCAGGTCTGCAGTTTAGAAAATATTTAAAAACAAAACAATTTAGTCTAGTAATTATTATAAGTATGAACAAAGTTTCAAAATTACAACCCAACTTACTTCCATGACTTAATCTTATGAGCAGCAGTGAGAACGTAGTAAGGAGAAATAAGTGCCCCAGCGCCAACGTAATTGTTTCCTTTTCCAAGAATAACGGCCATCCAAGGATATGCACCGAATTTAGCCTGTTAAATTGAATCACAAAATCAATATTTCACCAAACTAATTTGTACAACAAAATGAATGCATTTTTGAAGTAAACTCTAAACTTATTAACGTACATCGCCATATTCCAGGGACCTTCCAGGAACGTCAATATAATTCCTCGCTCCACAAGAGACATAACCACCTGATCCACCTGGCCCAGGGTTTTGATAACTAGGCTTTTCAGAAATCGGTGTTGGTGGGGGTTTCTGTCCAATGTCACAACAAAATACATGCCCATCGAGACATTGAACTCCACCTGGTCTCGGAGGTCTGTTTACTATTCTTAAATCTAGAAGACCAGCTCCATCTGTATTTGGGGCATCACCAGAATTCCCCGTGTTGTATCCTGGATCTCCAGTAACTGGAATATTTCCTCCATGTATTCCACCATCACCACCACCACCCCCAATTACCGGAATCTTTTCTCCTTGTTGTCCGCCCCCTAATCCGTACACACCTTCACCTCCAACAATTATAGGAATGTTTCCTCCGTGTTGTCCATCCCCACCACCACCTCCAATCACTGGAATGTTTCCTCCATGTTGACCATCCCCACCATAAGGGGGTTGTTGTACAGCAGTATTATAGGAGGGGCATTGTTCAGGAGGGACACACTGACACTGATTTGGACTAATGAGGTTGCCTCCTTGAATACCTCCATCTCCTTGAACAGAATATCCTGTAGCTTCAGGAGGATGTGGTGCACCTCCCGTTGGAAGGTAGTCTTGAGGAGGAATATCAATGGGCGCAGGACCACTTCCACCGCCACCACCATCGTAGCCTGGTACTGGCGAAAGACCTGTCAAATATGCACAGATTACATTTTTTGTACATCCCCGAAAACAGTATCGCGATACCTAATTAACATATAATGCGCATTAATAACAAGTTCATAGGTACCTAGAGTAGATGCTAGTAGGCCAAGCCTTGGTTCCGATGCATTATTTGATCCAACATTCACTATTTTTTCTTGCTTTCCTTGACCCTTACAGGAAGCAAATAATGCAATTACCATGAGTAATTGGCAATAACGTTTTAGCCTTATCTCCCCCATTTGTCTGGTTCCTGTAACATTCAACAATCAAATACCAGAGTTAAACGCTGGAGCCAGTTATGGTAACGAACAATTTATTTAATGTTATTCATTAGTTGACACATGAGGATTTAATAGAGCGTACACATTTGATTGATTTTTCGAAATACCCTGTAAAGTTGCTTTGCCTAATCTGACATTGGTGTCGTTTAAAATCGTCCTTGCAATATATACTTGACGTTGTTTTTGTTGCTGGTGCTGGCATGTTTTTATCATCTATTTATTCACTGCTACTGCCTCAAACATGTTACGAGCAACAATGATCAAATGACAATGAAAGTGAGTACATAGTTCCAAAAATGTGTCATGACGTTATCTTTCATTAAAATCTGCTAACTTTGACATGAATGTGTATAACTATATAAAAAGGAAATGTTTCCTTGTAAATTCGTCATCCAACACAGTTAGTTTATACATGATCAATTAACTACCTATGCGGAAATGTACAAACACAATTTATTTTATTAAATTTCAATTTCCATTAGATTCGGTTATTCATGTCATGGTCAATATAATTTTCAGCATGCAGATAAATCGAGAAGATCCCATTTTGAAATACTCTTTGCACTTGGTGTTATAAAGTATATGCTAAAAACAAGGACAAGTTCGGGGGATAGTTTTTAGTTTATTTTTCATGAGTAAAGATGCCCCTCAGGATCAATCACTACCCTTCTTAGACAAACTTGGTTACCACCGCATAACTCATAAATTGTAATTTGTGTTCTGAGAAAAAAAAGTTTACACCATATATTTCTGTAAACCTTAGTAGGTAATATTCTCGTTTAATATTTATGAGACCAAATGCATTTTATCCATTGTTCTAATTGTAAGTGCCAATCTAACACAGAACTAAGAATGCATACAATTTCTTATCTTTGATTTTTTTGTATAAGATCTTTATTAGTCGCACTATCATCATGATCACACTTGAATTGTAAGTAGGTAGGTGCACCTATACTATAGCCAACGCAGTTTAAAACGATATTACTATTATGAGATTTCTAAAAGCTTCAATGTCACGACAAGCCTACGGGCTACACGAGATATTCTTCATAGCTTTTTAATCTGTCTAGCAACAACGAAGGTCACCTATTGTATAAACGCCAACTATTTTTTTATGTGACAATTTTCATTATTCATAGGAGTAGGAGTGCGTTGCTAATCTATTTCTTAAACAATTCTCCCACCTGAAAGATTTGCATGCATAATTACTACACCCACTAGCATAATACCATATTAAATCGCCAATAATGAACATGGATTCTCCGGGTTTAATGTCCATCTTGCAAGTAAAGGCCTTGAGGCGATTACGATCGACAAATAACTCAGCGTGTGTACGATAGGCTGCAATTTTAAAAGGTATTTTTTTCTTACCGTATCAAATCCTTCCAGATTTTATTTTATTGGAAACATGAACGACAAATTCCCAAGCTGCTACAGTCACTTGCGCACAACTTCAACTTTGTTGAGACACCCTAACTAGAATTTTGTAGGGGTATATTGCAAATTCATGAAAAAGAATAAAAACGAATGAAAAACTTATTCTACCCACTATGATCAAGAAGGGATAGAAGAGGGCTAGATCGCTCACGCTTCAAGTAAAACTGACTGGGGAGAATGAACACGACGGAGTTTATATACAACTGTTCCACTCTTCGTCATGATGATGATGAGACAATGATTATTATGATCATCATCATGATCATCCATCTGTAAAACTGATGATCTTAATAGTGATAAATTCTCAACAACAAGCCTGGAATCATCATCTCATCGCCATTAGCATGGCATGCATCGCAGAGAAATGGCCAAGAACAAAACATTTTTGCAAAAAATAATAATATTTTTTTATGGTTCACCTGCTGTCTATGGTCATGAATCACGGCTTTCTTTGAAATACATGTTTGGAATTCACTGGTGTCCACATGAATACAATTATATCTAGTGATCCTTTTTGTCTGTTTTCATGCAGCTATTTCAACCATCTCCAGACAAGTCATAATGAATGATTCAAACTTGTAAAATAATATTAATCCCAATCACAGATTGCCGGAATTCCAAGTATTATGACATGTCAAGAAACTTTCGCCTGCGTTCTTGATTGTTTATATTTTAGCTTAATAATTGTCTTTGTGAGTACTCACAATTTGGTGTGCAACAAGTTTCATGTAAAGGTTACTTTCTATAAACAATTTCTAAGAAATCTATTGTGGTAGCAAGAAAACGATGGGGTATGTAGTATATATCCCAGCAAATCAGCAAGTCCTTAAAAAAATTACGCGTGATTCATGCTGTACGGTATGACGTTATTTGGATCCAGTGTTGTCGCTTGTCGTCACGGTGGTGCACGGTCATGAATGGCAAAAGGTAAAATGTACAATAATGAGTCTATGAAGTACAAAAAAGAAATTACTGAACCTAAATTTAGTTTTAAAATGATTTAGGTTTATATCCTGTAGCGAAAAGAGAAGAATTTAAAGTTTGCAAATATGTTAAAAACTTGAAAATGAAAAAACGGGGAACAAAATTATCGTACCAACAACAGCATCCGGAGTTCCATGCGGTCAACCATCCAAGTACTTACCGGGCTGGACGTTGCTTAACTTCAGTGATCGGAACCAATGTCAATGTGTTCAACGCGTGCGTGGTGTGTCCGTTGGCGATGATTAAATAGTTTACTTTACTCTAATTGCATGCTCATGCTTCTCGTTTTTTGTTGTCAAAAGTGTTTAAACTGCTGCACGTTTGGTATGCTACATGATACGCATGCGTGCTTTTTTCAATTTTCTTTTATTCACTAAATCATATGCTAGCGAATGTAAGTACAGATGTACAGACCAACACGTTGATATTATAAGGTGTACTTCGTAGACCTATTAAAAGAAGTCACTTATATTTATCTTCTGGAACGGTAGCAAAGTATACACCAGTTCTTGTCTGAGCATTGGTTATGAGATGGAATGACTGTTGGAAATTAAGTGGCTCACTGAAAGAATAAAATGGTAATTTTCTTTGTTTAAAGATAGTTTTATTTGTTCAATAATGTAATCAGAATTGCATTTTTTATAGTAATGACAACAGTAATAAAATTACTTTAAGTGACAATACAATATTTTTAACAAGCGAACGCATCACACTTTTTTACTAGATATCTTTTTAAAACATTTCATATAACGTTACCGAGAACATTTTTAATAACCTTATAAACGTCATAAATTGTGTTTGTAGTCTTTGAATTGCAGTAATAGTGAGTGCTGTTCGAAATTTTAAGTGTATAACGAATCATAACGTAGTATCATAGTGCGAGCAAATATTAGCAAATGTTTATAATTACGTAGTAATTAAAATTTTGCATAAATTTGTAATATTTTTAATAAAATTTGATCTCAATGATTTTGTATATTATTCCTATCGCACGCGCATCCATCCTCATTAAAATATCTTTATGCAAAGCGTATATCTAAAAAACGATATAAATATGTATAAGCGAACAGTTTCTAAAAAAAAAGAAACCCCGATATTTGAAAGTTAAAATTTAATTGTTCCATAAAAAATCAAAATTATTTCAACAGATTATCATGACAAGAAATTTACCAAGAAACGCATAAAATGAATATTTACCAAATTTGTAAAATCTACAAACTTTTATCAATGTGTTGTTGCATGCTATATGGTCACAATAAGGGACTCTGTAAAATAAATATAAGTTTATCTAAAATACGATTACATCATAACGAAAGAATAAATGTATCCTCTAATACCCTGGCTAATAAATAATTATATTATGCTATATTTTCCTGTAGCGATCCAGCTAGCAAATCCATCAATGAGATATCTATAAACTTTCTACGTGATCACCAAGCTACCTTATTTTTATATTTAATATTTTAGATCAAATTGTTATCCATCGGCAGGGATTTTTCAAGTTTTTTTAGCATAGGTATATCAATAACGTTTTTCAATGATAATAGTTATAATAATAACAGTATATTATGCATAATATTTAGTCAACATTTCTTGTATCACACATCGGTACTTAGAAAACTGTGGTTAAAAAAATTATGAATATTACAGAACATTATCCTCATCGTTCATACCACGCCTGCGTAATAGAGTGCGTATGTAAATGGCGATAATAACTTGAATTACTATTTCAACTGAGGGACAGTATTGTTAAGTTCGGCCGTTAGTTTTAAAACTTTGCAAGTTTACGGCGACAACAACGTGAGCAACAATAATAGCAGCTGCAGGCAAACTTTTAAAAATGGTGGATTTGCTCAGCGAATAGTAGAATTCAGTTGAGTTCTTGGTATCGTGCTAACGTCAGCTTACGAGCTTTCGTTTGTGGATCTAGTTTTTCATCAATTACTTCGGGTGCCCGGATACCCAGTCCCAATTTTCCTGCTCTGCGCTCCGCCTGAAACGGTTGAGACACAAAAATTCAAACCAATTTGCCAAGTTTGGCACCATGCATACTACTCTATAGGTATGAACCTTCATGAAGCTGTAATAAAGTTGATTTTTTATACCATAATAATATCTACCCGTCCTTGATTATCTCTTCCCAGACCTTGACCCTCATGCCATCCCATTCTTTGAAGCATACGATTTCCTATATTATCCTGCTTTATTCCAGCTTTAGTTGGTTCTTCAACATACGACGAATTCAAGTCCTTTTTTGCTTGCAAATATAAGTCCTGTCAAAAAAGAACATTGGGGATTTGTATTAATTCTTTTACACCGTGAAATGTTTTTGTGTGCTTTTTTGACAACTTACTTTTAAAGTATTTTTGCTGACATCCTTGTCGGAACCGAATCGCTCCCTTCTTTCTTTGGCTCGGTCTCTGTATGACACGGTGGATGATGAAGATGCTGCTGATCTAGACTCTGTTGAACCTTGTGGTAGTGCCTCCAAATTTTTCTTGTGAAGAGCAGACATTTTTACGTGTCTATGAGCAAGGAAAGTTATGATAAAAAATGTTTTTGCTGCATTTAAAATTGTTTAAAAAATAAGAGCAGGTTGTATTAAAAACTTACTTTTGGAGAACCTCTTTACTTGAAAATCTCCTCTTACACAAAAGGCAAGCAAGTTTGCTTTCATCGACAAAACTGGACTCTTTACTTGACGAGTTAAACTCTACCTTGTCATCATCACTGCCACTATCAGAATCAGAGTGCGTTCGACGAACACTGTCAAGCACGGTCGACTATATAAATTAAATATAATAAATAATAACGTACAATATTAGACATCTTGATTAAAAATATTTAACTTTTAGACATTTACCGGTTGTTTGTATGTTGACATATTTTCTGCTGCAGTGTACAAATATTCTTGATCAAGAATGCTAGGTTTACTAAGGCCTATTGTTGAAGATCCAGATGTCATGTAGATTGAGCTGGATGATGATCCAGCGGTTGATGCCGTGGATATCATAGACGACGTCATTGACGAGCTTGGTTCCATTGGCGTTTGCCTCATAGCATCTTTCTTTTGATTCAGAGTTTTCGCCCATTTCTCCATTTCCTGAATAGTGTTAATTAAGCATTGATAATATTTGTGATTAAATTAAAACGTAAGCATCCCGTTGTAATTCATGATTCATTATCTTTCATCTTTTTAACTTACTTTGGCAATCCGTTTAGCCACCTTAACTTTATCGTGCTTTTCTGCCTTCTTCCCTTTACGCTTGTTTACATCCCCATTGAGAATGTCGACTTTGTCCGAGGTGTCCCCATCACAGCTAGTCGACACTGCCACGTACTTTTTATCGTGTGGACTCCAATGAAGGAACTGCTGCTTCTCAGCATCGTAAAAGTATTGGGTTGTGGCGTCATAGTACAAGCCAGATACTGGATCAAAATAATATCCACTGGTCTCGTCATACTGATACCGACTCGTGTCTGGAACACCTATATGCATTTAATCAAACAAATCCCTTAATATACCGTTTCATTTTTTACGTTTACGTATGTTATCAAAGAAAATCTTTATTTTGCGTACCTTGTTGTGCACCAATTTCCTTCTTGTCGGACCAGCCATAAGATGCATGTGAACCCCCCTATACAATTAAAAATTATAACCGTGTAAATTCGAATGGAAAGTAGAAGATGATGCATGAAACAAGAGGAGGAGATTTTCGCAGTGATAACTGCATTTCGTACTGAAGCCGCTACCACAGGATTATTGGGATGCTGTGATTTATGATGCTGGTGTGAGTGTTGTTGATGGTGAAGCTGGGATGAAGTTGAATGACCAGATTTGGATGTATCTGTAGCGGACCCTTTAGCCACCTAAAATATTATTTAAAAGCCGACTAACAAATGGAAATGGAGACAAATGGAAAACTCCTGTTTTTGAACAAAAGTGTCACCTCCTGCTGGTAGTACTGTCGATAGTAGTCAAGGTACGATGTGTATTCCTCCGGCGTTTTTGCATACAATTGGGCACAATATTGAGCCATTTGTTCTATATCAGTCTAAAAATGAATAAAAAAATGAACTTAGCTTTTGTTATATAATTCAATTATATATATAATTGAAAAACGAGAACATAACGAGCTTACCTCTGTTTTCACTTCTGTACACGGAGGACCCGCAGCGGTTGTAACTGGAGTCGTCGTGTTATTCGTCCATTGAGCAGCAGCTAGAGCCGCAGCTGCGGCGTTGCTATTTTTTAATAGTGTGGCCGCATTGGAAGTTTTTCCGTAAGCTGCCGAAACTGTTGATCATAACAAGCAATTATTTTGAATGCCGTGATTCCTCCAATTTAGAGCCCACTTCACTCAATTCAATCAATTCCCACTGCTTTCAGGTTCAGCCATATCCTTACCAGTTCTGCCATCGATTTCAAGTATTTCTTGCGTTAGCAGGGCATAAAGGCGAGATGATTCCGAGACATTATTTGCTTCTACATAGCATATTCCTCTGGAGAGGCAGGTACCGGGTTCCCTTGCAATCTTTACAGTTTTTATGGGAATGCCAGCCATATGTGGCTTGGATTGAAAAGCTTGGAGAACTCCTTCCTCTGTTGTAAGCGTGTCTAAGTTGCTCAAGATAATTGCTACCGAAAAACACATAAGTTGGCTACTGATTTTCTTTGACACGAGTTACAGTCGCAGCAGTTGAAGTGAATCAAGAAAAAAACTTACTGCTGGTGGGATGCGTGCTTATTTCCTCATATAGATCGACATCTTGCTCGTCAGGTCTGGGAGCATTACATTTGTAACAGAATTCCCGACGTTTAAAGTTATGGCCATGACACTATTTGAAAAAAAATATGATGTATGTAGTATCTCAATATCCTGATGTTTATCTTTATCTCAATATGTATCTCTTATAATTTAATTTAGACAACTAAAATAATATGTCATACCCTGTCACAAAACCAATCTGCCACTAATTTGGACACACCTTCCGAGCTGGGAATCTTTGGAATGCTATAAATAAGGTTTGCTTGAAACTGGTCATGAAGAACGAGTAAGCCCTGAACGATACCAAATAGTTTTAAATTGTTCCTTCATGATTCAAAAGCAAAATGAATGAAAAGTAACCTGCGAACATTTCATATCCATACCTTTTTCATGTCCATCCACCGGGTTGCATCTGCCACAGAATTGAACTCCACAAAGGCAAAACCCCTTGATGCACCTGTGTCATTTGTTTGCAAAAGAGCGAGAAAAAAGAGTTTTTGTTAACTTTTTATACGAGCTGCCTTTTTAAAATCGGACTCATTCATCACTCTGTTTTGCTCCCTGTCTCTGGGCTCTTTCATCATCTCTTTTGGTGTGTAACGGCGAGTGCGTCACTTCACGTTGACTTTACTTTTTTTATTATCATTCTTTTTAACTATTGAACATTTTTGTGAGAGTGTAAATACTTTAACCTAAGCGCGGACCTGTATCACGATTCCTTATTAACCGGATATCCTTTACCATGATTCCACATCTTAACACATCTTGTCTAATCTGAAATTGTAAAATACAATATGACATGATTTTTTTAAAACTACGACATGAATTCTTATGCAATGCAAAACAGTTTTTATTTTAAATTACATCGTTCTCGCTGAGGTGCAAAGCTAGACCACGAACCATGATGGTACTATTGGGTTCCTGGTATTTGTACGAGTCATACTGAGTTTTATAGTCCCAGCGTTGATCCCCATGATAATCGCTATAAAAAATGTGCCCATTTTACTAAGTGATTTCCTTAAAATCAACATTTTTGTCTTTTAACAAATTGTTGTCCTTTTGATTGTATTTTTACCTGTAATCATCACTAGAAGCCCTGGAGTTGCTACGATGTCTCCGTCTCCTCCTGTGTCTACTTCTTCTATCCGATGACTTGGACCTGGAACGGGATCTTGAACGAGATCGGGATTTCGATGAGCGTGATGAGGATCTCCGTCTATGTCGTCGTTTCTCTTTTCTCCTTTTTTCATGTCTTGAGGATCTATCCCTGTCTCTACTTCTACTTCTGCTCCGGCTTCTACTCCTACTTCTCATTCTGTACAAGGAAAATCACCCAAAACCAATCCAAATATATTTCCCCCCAAAAAAGTACTACTTAATTTTTTATTTTACAACTTTACTTATTACCACACTTTATAATTACCTATCTTTACGGTGACTACTGCTCTCTGATCGGTGATGACTCCCCTTCCTATCTCCTCTTCTGTCATCCCGTCTACTACTACTGCTACTACTTGCTTTACTATTATCGTCATAATGTCTTCTGCCACTTCCCCCACCCTCATTATTGTGATGTGACGAAGATGCTTCGACCGAATTACTGTGATGATGATGCTGACTAAAATCACCTCGTTGTTGTTGTTGTTGTTGACCCCAGTTGGAATTGTTAGAGCCCCTGTTATTACTCCCCAGCTCTCCATCCACCTCCATCATTGTGTCCATTTGATTGCTGCACTCCCCACCATCCCCATGACCATAGTACTCATAAGAATCATTGTATTTTTCCATTTACTTCCTTTTTTCCAACACGACAACACGGACAGTTCTTTTTATGCACGACACTCCCACTACTTTTTGTTCAGGTACCAAATATTATAACAAATTGCCTTGTCAAATGAATTCCCCTTTGACGAGTAAATATATATTTATACTTCTTGTTCTTTAACAATTGTTCACAACTATGTAAAAATGAGGAGCAAAGTTGAAAATATACGCATATCTCAACAAACAGCGAAATTATCTTGATCATTTATATCTCTTACTCAGCTCAACAACAACGTGATGAATTGGCAACCAGCCCTGTGTACTAATGTAAATTAATTAATACCTGTGTTTGCTCAAACCTTTTTTTATATCAAGGACTTTTTGTTATAGAAAATATTTTGATGTGGGCACCACAACCACTACTACTTTTGACTATTACAATATACTATTTTGATGCACAAGTCAGTTAGTGGAAACCATAAAAAAAATATTAAATCATTTTGTATGCCCATACTCTCAGATCAACCTGAGCCTGAGTCTAATTGCATTTTACTTTTGTAGCTAACCCATTAAGATCATGCAATTGTGCACTAAAATAACGTTTCCTGTATGGTACATATTATACAAATTGGTTACGCAGTTAATCCACGTAAGTACGATGCAATGCAAAATGCAATAATTTGTATGTGTGCAGTAGTACACATTGTGTATTGCGTGCTTTTTTAAAGAAAAAAAAATTATGAAAAGGAACATATATATTATTCTCTGATGGTTGCTTTATTACTGGTGAGGAAAATTTTTATTGATTTTTTCAACACTGCCCAGCACAACTGGTGGTGAAGACCCCATGCTTCTCATATTGAAGCTGTTGGGACCAATGGGCACCATCCCTGTGAAGTGAAAAAGAAAGAGAGGCAAAATTAAGGATACTTGAGGTGGCAGGAGAGAAAAAATATAAATAGGGATAGAGCTGTAAAAATAAGAAAAAATGTGTAAATGTGTGTGTGTGTGTGTGCGTACGTGTGAAAAAAAATGACAACTGGCAATTGCTTTGCTGATAAGTGTGTGTGTTTGTAGTTTGTGTGTGTGCCTGATAGGGACATTTTTTACAGTTTAGTATTTTAATCCAGTTAAATTTGTAGAAAGGGCAACTATTTTTATATATATGCAAGTAAGAGGAACATATTTCTCTGACACAAAGAAAAAGAGTCAACAATGTGTCTTGAAATATGTTTATTATGGGAGGTTTCCTAAACCAAATAAACACTGTTCTGTCCTCAACAGTTAGTGTTTATAGAGGAGTAGTAGAGTCCAATTAAATTGAATTATTCTGTCAAAATAAATATAAGTAGCTTTTTTCACAAATAAAATAAGGCTTATAATAGGATAGCATGGAAGTAAGATTTTAGTGTTCACCCTTTTCTTCATGAGATTTGAAAATATTCAGTTTGAGCAATGATGGAAATACAAGAATAATTTGACAGGTAAAAATAATTATGTGCGAATCAACGAGAAATGTCCTTTTTTAGGAGGTTCTGAGCACTGGAGAAAGGAAAGAAAAGGGATTTAAAATGTTTCAGTGTGTAGCGGGGTCACGGCGTCAACCAGTCTACTCCCTTATTTTTCGCAAAAAGGACAAAGGGACATCTTAGAGTGACAGGGATACTGATTGGGGGTAAAGTGACACATTTAAATAATCATTTGGCTTTTACTAATATTTCAGTAGTAGATAATTCAATTTGAGATGGAAATCTGGCCTTCGTGGGAAATAGGGGCACTTTGAGAAATTGCGTGGTTTTTATCGTGCTTTGTATTCTACAATGACTTTTTTTCAGACTGCATGTTCCATTACCTCAAACATGTTTACTTGGAAATTTTGAATGCACCGTCGTAGAAATATTATGCTTGTACAGTGTATAATATTCCTTAATGTTCCTTGGGATCACTACTAACACACAGTAATTGTATTAAGCTATTAAACTCTTTGCGACCCTTCAGCAGAATAATAATAGGTTAATATTATTTGTCCATGCATGGTCATCTTACATCTCCCTTGGTTTCTCTATTCGCTCTTCAAATTTCCTCTCTCTCTCTCTCTAATCTTGGCATTCAAAACCCCTTTCGTTTGTCCAGAACACACCAGACACGCTTAAGGTCATTCATTTCTTGGAAAGTCTAGCAACAAGCAGCATGTTTCATGCTGTACGATTTTTGGTCTATTAAAAATAAATTTATCTTTTGTATTTGTATAGGTACGTATTTTTCATTTTATTTTATGCATGTTTACCACTTGCACATGTCTTTCTTTATCTCATTCAATTTTCAATGTCATGTTTACAATTACATGGGAATTGTTGACTGTGGTTAGGGTTTCTTTCGTGTCTTTGGCCTAGGTCAAGGTTACGTGAGGGCATGATACTTTTATACATAAACCTTGGTAAAATTCAGAAAATAGCAATTGACTTGAAAGACTACCTTACCATTCTAGCACGACGTCTCTTCCATTCTTTCTTCCAATGTTTCGTACAAACTATGTACAAAGGGTTGTCTAATTGTGTTGTATATCGAGTTTCAATTTTCATCTTACATTTCATAATGTTCTATAACCTTTATATCTAGCTTTTTGTCATGCACGCAGTAATTGCCATGTATCTTATATTAATATCAATATCTATTTATTTTATGTATATATTATGTCAATATTCTCTGTTTACACTGCACTGCTTATTCTTATTGTTTTTCCTTAAATTTTAAACACATTTGAAATAGATATTCCACGTTTTATTTAAAATATGTATCCAGCTTTTTTGTTTATTTTTTTGTTTTTCCGTTACAGCAACCGTGTCGTGTTTACCTTACCTTTTTGCACAAGATTGTCATGCGCACCGGCCCTTGCTTGTGATGTCTTCTTATCATTCCAAAAGGAGGACATGCCACTAAAAAAATCCCAGTTTTATTCAACGTCAGTTATTTGTAGACGATATCTATACTGTAAAATTAAATCGAATTGCAATAAATTTATATTTTAAAAACCCTTAAAATATCAAAATGCTACTCAAAATTTAATCCGAATTGACTGATTTAAAGAAATTAATTGAAATATTATATAAAAATGGTATAGTAATCATCAACAAATAGAGTACCTGTGAGAATCACGGGCTGTGATTGCCGTGGCCGTCATCATCCCAATTCCCATTGCTCGGTCACCCGTCTGTCGCCTGCAAGCTATCTATATTATCCAAAAAGCCTCCACTCCACCACCGCGCTCATGTTTAACCCTTTCTCTTTTTTTCAAGTAACCCTTAAAGGCAACTCCTTGACTTTTTGTCATTGATGACAATTTGATTGTGTATTGATGCTTTTGTTGTTGTGTTGCACACAATATGTATAGTTTGTGGATTAAGAGAAAAATAGATTGGATTTTGTATTGCGTTGCTTTTGGTGGTCACACATTTGCAATACTACAGTAAAACCTAGTCATTTATGCGGTCATATCATTGTTGAGCTTTATATTTCAGACACACAAACAATCTCAAGGTTGTATTTATATGACAAATTGTATTAAAGTACTACAATATAGTAGACTGCATCACGTAATATTTTCACTGTAAAAATGTTGTGTCATGTTGTAAAAATGGGTCCTGCCCACCATTTAACGTGCTCAATATATTTTGTCTTGTTTTTTATGTTCAATTTTTATGATCCTGTATATTGATGTGTTTGAGTTATCCTGTATTGTAGTTGCTAGTTTCTGATCTATCTTTTCAAGTTTGCAAATACATAAATATATATGTTGTTTTATTCTTTTTTATCCAATTGAGTGTGGCTATTTTTACATTTTTTCTGCCAAAAAAATTGTGTCGAGAATGAAAATGTGCCATTCTCACTTACTTACCCGAACAATGTTTGCACTTGCACAAATAGCAAAATCTTTTATTCTTATTTGGTTATTAATCAACTGCTGTCGTCTCACTGCTTAGTTAGTTCTAGAAGCAAGTTAGTTTTATTCAGAATCTTACCTCAATCTTCAATTAAGACATCACTAATTTCATTCTTAAGTCATCCATCACCCATTCGGTTTGCAAACTGCCAATAATCTTAACAGGTTTATTAGGTGTGGTCATTTCCCAAAAGTGTATTAAACCATTATTACATGTTTTTTATAACTATTTTTTTTAATCATGAATTGATCATAAGATCGGTTAGACCTCACCGAGACGTTGGAAAAAACATGATGGTGGCACGGTGTATCATATATAGCTTGCTGGTGTAACCTTTTGCCTGTCTCCTTATATTTTTTGGAACATGGAATGGATATTACGGTATACATGCGTTTGAAGTTTCATAACTTCTTGCACCACCTTCTTTTTTTACCCAATTTTGTGGGTTGCTCCTTATAATCAGCTTAAAATTTATGCAAAAAAGTGACCTGCAAGAGCGGCGTCAATGTAATTTGCATAATAATGTCTGCCGACTAAATTTTCAGGCGGGTCCTTTTCTCACTGGATAAAGTAGATTTTGATGTTGAAAAATTCTTTCGGGGTTGATCTTTTCAATAATATAATAATATAAATGAGCGCATCGCAATTTCAGTTTATAAATAGCTTTTAGTGTTGTTTTTTTTGC
>JAITYZ010003562.1:0-12334 GCA_027744595.1 Paronellides praefectus | reverse complement strand
TATATATATATTATATTATACGGCATAATGACAGGGCAAATTCAGTACATCAAGATGTCCTTAATAACGCAGTACTGATTTTTAACTACCAATCCAACCTTTCACAAAGGGAAGTAATTTAAGTACCACATTCATTTGCAGTGTTTGGGGACAAAGTAACTTCTCGAAAATAAAAGAACAGAAAAGAGCTTTCTTCGCAATCTTATACCACTTACCACTTTTTAGGAGTTTGTGTGTTCCCTTTTTTACAGATTAAAAAGAATCAATTCTAGTTGTAATTAATGCGAAATACATGTTTTTTACTTTAAAAACCAACTCAAGATTTGGTTATCCAAGTGAGTTAAAGTGGCAAGAGCCCCTGGTTTCAAATGCTGTATTTGCATCCGTTCACGTCGAGGTATCGAATCCACCGTTGTCCCAACCAACTTTCCCCTTCTCGTCGGCCTCAATGAATCAGCAACCATGAATTAAACTATTGCATAATTACTAATTACATTATTACCAAAAAATCAGAAATCCGTCATTCAAACAAGCTGTTGATGTTCCGGCAATTTTGAAATTCCACTCACAAAAGGTGGAGAATTTTATTATCTGAAATTGTTTTAATTTACCCCCAATCAAGATTTCTGTTTGTGACCTGCTGCAAAAAAATTCCATGGCCATAGTTTGGTAATTTGGCAAGTCAACGGATACATGTATCCGCTTCTAGAATCTTCCTTTCCCTCCTCAACTACCATTGAATCTTTCACCACCCTCCTCAACTACCATTAAATCTTCTGTCCACTCCACAAGTATATTTTGAAGTGTACACATTAGTAAATTATGTATACATCCTCTGAACGCTTTTGCCATTCACGTAATAAAATGAGAACAAAGTGGTGGGTAATTAAAAAAGCAGCATTTTATGAACGTATGAACGTTTTCGCCACCGATGCACATTAACTCGTACATATATGTATGCTGATAGTTAAAAATGACGTCTGGGTTGCACATGATGTGGTGTAGTATGTAGAGTGTCCTAAGTTTGGTCAAAATTAATGGAAAATTAATGAGTCAAAAGAGCGTTCGTTGTTTAGGGTAATTTTTACCTTTTGCCTGTCGCACTCAGTTAAACTTGGTCCAGTATAGTACATGTCGGAGGTTATAAGGGGGTTGAAGGCTCCAATTAGACTCCAGACAATACCCCGAATTCTGTTTGTAGTTTAGTATATGAACCAATGTATGATGATGGTTTGCAATAAAAAATAATAATAATAATAATAATAATAATCTTCTATTCAATGACCCGTGAAGGGAAATTCGATTATGAAAATTGAATAATTAACAAAAAAGCATATATATTTATTTCATAGTTCAACAGCTTGATTTTATTGAAGGTATATATTCTCAATTTATTTAAATATACAAACATTAATTCCTTATTTCTCACGTTGTCAATAGAAGTATGTGTAAACTATATAAAACAACTGTTTATTTTTTTAACATGTATTCCCATATTTTGGAGGTTTACATTAGAAATTTCCTGATTCGACAATAGTTTCAACAAAAAGACATGGTGTACAGTAATCAACATTGGAGAACTGCGTGAGGATATAAAGTAAGCGTACCAGGCAACAAAAATAGTTCTAAAGTAAAATAAAATATATATGTAATGGTAAATAATAAATTACTGATAAAGTAGTTCGCAGACTGAAATGAATATTATAGTAGTTAGCAGTGTAAGTACATGCAACACACAAGTTCAGACAATTGCGTATGTTATTTGTAGAAAAGGTAGGATACAGTTGGATATTTTCTTTTTTGAAATAGTCAATTAAAGTTTCAAACGGAATTAGAAATCTATCTAATTACACCACGGAGCTTTGACAGAGCCATAACAAAATAATTGATCACAAGGGAATTTGATAGGCTTAACACTATTTGTTCATTACATCATTATTACTCATTACATATCATACTGTAACGACGTAAAATGTTTAGTAGTGAGTGCTAATTATATACAAGCATGTTTGTGGCATAAAGCGCAACTGCACGCGAGATGATGTTATTTAGTTCATCTTATCACAATAATTTATATTTTAGATTCTGTAGCAATTTTCGAAAGAGGTAGTAATTTAACAGTTACAGTTTCCTGATTGAATTAAATTTAGGCATTATTAAATTACTTAATTAACTTTTAATTAGACGATTGAAGGGTTTCCTCAATATTTTTGCATCTAATTTTTAAGCCTGCTTTCGCCATTTTCCAAGCTCTGACCACTTGAAGAAATTGTTTGAAAAGTACTAAGTCAAAACTAGTCCATGTTATTGTAAATAGAATGCGTGTTTGAATGGATTTTTATGGAGATATGTAGAAGGCGTTCCACATTATTTATTGTTGTTGATGTAACGATCTGCTTGAGCATTTATGTCATTCGCATTACTATTACTTTTTAATTAAGAGATTACCTAAACATTATAACGTTTCTAGTTACAAATTACGACATTGTGCATATCTTTATAATGTTTACACGATGCTGACATTTATTGTGTCAAAGATATTTTTATCACACATCATCACAATGTGGCAGTGCTTAAGTGACATCAATAAAAACGGGATACAGTGTATCAGTTACGGATAAATGTATTCGTAATCATACTATTTAACTAATATAGGTTGCCCATAATATTATTAATAAATTCTTTGGAGAATTTCGATTATTTCTTGCTTGCCACACTCAAATACTACCATCAAGATCCATGTATATAATGTACTGGAACGAAGTAAATTGCTCACAACATAATTGTAACTCTGGTAATCAGGTACGTGCAAGAATGTCATGTTTGCAAAACGTAACTAGTAAGTACTACTAAATTTAGTATAACCTTAATTACTTCATGATACATCGTATCATACACAGAAACTTAAGACGCGGTAATTATCAATTTACAAAAATAATATGTTCATTAACATTCGCCTTACAAACTAAAAGAGACATCATGTATTTAATTCAAAAAGATTACACTCACAAAAAAAATTAAACAAATAATATTTCCACAAACAAGAATTTTGATTCAGTTCACTTAAAAAAATACATACATACGTGAAGGAAGAATAAATTATAACATATAGTGTTTTTAAAGCTTGAGCGATTGTAAAGAGAATAAAAGAAAGTTATTGTATCCTAAACATGTTTTGTACTCTGACCAGTTTTTACACAATATTTAATATTTTTTTGTTTTTTTGTTCTTAGTAGTATATATTTTCTAGTACAAACTGAGAAAACACTGTATATTACATTTTTGGATGAGATTATCTAAACTGTTCAACATTTTACATTTTTTATAATTTATGTTGGAGACAGTGAGCAAATAAAACGAGATCCTTTGATTTATTGGATTATGACAGAGCTGGGACAAAATTGCAACAACCTTGTGACTTATTCATTATGACAAACATTTTGACTTCCAGTGTTGAATATTATGTTATATTGTTTATAATATACTGACTTGAATTTGAATTGTGTTGCGTGTCTAATAGATATTACAGCCTACGAGAGCTGTGGCTATTCGCTGATTGGAAACACGACTAAAGTGCAATTTGTTTATCTTTCTCTGCAATAACATTAACGGTACTACACGAAGCGCTGGGTTAAATAAATACTTCAAATGAAGGTTTTGTAAGATCCAACCACGACGAGTGAAGAACTGGGTTACTCTTGCTGCGTATTTCCATCCCTTTATGGCGTTTATAAGTTGAAGCCGCAGAATGAGTGTCCAGATATTTATGAAGCCTTCGAACAGTTTTCTTGGGATTCGCCCGACACCACTTCTCAACAGCTACAGAATATACGTACCCTTTAACAGAAAACATGATTCATGAATAGTCACGCCTTTGTTGCTCCATTTGACGAACACTCGAAACAAAATTGCCAGGTAAAACTGATTGACGATAAATATTGCACTATTCGCCTTGTTACACATTCTGAAATTCAACATAAAATATACAGTTATAACCACAGAAAGCACTTAATTTTTTCCACGTAAGATGCAACGACTATTTTGATTATCATCTAAAGAACAGTAGCAGTCAACCACCACCATCATGTTCTCATTTACAAATTATTGAAAGAAGTTAAATAGCGAGCCTATCCACAATTAACCCATCACGCTTTTAATATTTAGAAATATCAGGTTCTTAACAGTTGTATTTATTATATTCTTGATACAATAATACTGCTAAATATATTTCCGGATTTATACATACCTATTTAGAAGCCCATCTCTAAAAGCATCTAGCGCCATTTTGGTTACGTTGAGACTCAGCACAGCCAAAGGAAACTCGTGGATTGGATGTCGTGATAGCTTTAATATTTCTGGTGCAAGAGTTTCTTTGGTTTCCGCAGCCGATGACAAGTATAGCATCTGAAGAGCGCCAAACATTCCAACACCTCTGAGATCACTGGCCGGATCCTGACCCTATTATATTGTAACGAATGAAAATGTGAACAATTGACTATGTAATCAAAATGTCATTAAATGTTTTGCAAAATTAAAATATTGTAATTACCTGAAAACCAATTTCTTCCCAATGCGTGCCGTATCGAGGACAAGTTGGATTCTTAGTCATAAAGACATATATACTCTGCAAAACACGTCTGTGAACGCTCACATCGTTGTTCATAGGACCTGAAACAGACATAATGAAATTAGCAACATTTTCTTGTGTGTTGCATACATGAATACATTTTTTTTGTGTGAATAAAATGCCAATTTCCTTACAAGCTGCTATTGCAAAAATCAGCTCCTGTTCAAACATTAGTGAGGGATTCAAGGGAGGATTGCCCACAAGGTCTCTGAACCTACTTCCAAAATTCTTTGTTACATGTGGTTTCACGTGCTCGCTACGGGTCTGAGTGAATATGAATGTTTTACCATTAGATCAAGTTTCCAAAGAAATGATTTATTTTTAATTACTACTTGAAACACAAACTCTGCTTACCATTAGATTCTGCATATCATTAGTCATAAAGTATGACCATGACTCAGAAAAATTGATAGGGATGGAATTGCTACATTCGAAGTTGATACTTTGTTTCAAATTCATGACGTCGGGAGTGGATCTCCATTCATTCTCCAAGTCTTGAAATCCACCCTCCCCAAATCTAAAATCAGAATTTATAACATTTAACGATAAAACTATAACCAGTATAGTAGATTCAAATTGAATTTTTCAACCAAATTCAAAATTAGACATTATAAGACAACAGACATAAGGTGTAAGACCTTATGTCTGGTGTTTTATAATGTCTAATGTTTGAAACACTTCAAATTTTCTTTTAATTACCCGTGTGTATGTGACAATGAATCGGTAGATGTCGCCAGCTTTTTATCTCTTGCATGTATGCAGCTTAAGTTAATTTCCTTCGAAGACTGTGTTTTCCCACTTTGTCGCTTCTTCATCTTTGAAATGCTTCAAAATGACTCGGTTAGTAATCTGAAAAATAAAAAATAACAATACTTCAAAAATTTAATCGCGTTTGTTTTCAATAATTTCGTAATTTGACATTAATTTTAACTTTAATATAGTAAATTTATTAACACTAAGAAGTATTTGTGACTTTGTTTTTGTTTTGAACCGTAGAATTTGTTTGTATAAATCCACGCTACAAAAGCTAATATTTATTCACAGCTGACAAATAGACCGTTGTAACGCTGTAAGGAAGCAGTCACATGTTTTTTATTGCAACTTGAGGAGATCATACAGATAAGAGGGCAATCAATAATGTATTCGTGTTGCGAATGTCAAAGTATACCCATATGTATTTTCATTTTCAAAATTTTTAGGCCTTGTTTTATTGTTCAGGTTATTAAGCAGCCGTAGAAGACAAAGGATTCGGAGGATAATTTATGATTTTGATCTGTTAAGTCTATTCGTCCGGCCATGTGTTGTGCTATGGATAATCCATAGTATGGATTTCAGCAACAGTTTATGTTATTTCAAAGTTCTGTTTTCAGTAAATGGAGTTCATACCTTTACTAATAATTTATCAGCAGGACTTTTAAACCTCTACACACGAAACCAAAGGTTTCCACCCACTCCCCCACCTCCGGGGAAAGCGTCATACACAATTAAAATACGAATTTTAAACTGAAAATTAGTACATTTAAGGGTTTGTACATACGCTGAATGCAAATATGATGTCATTCAGTCATCCACCTCAGAGGATGAGGAGGATATTTAAATAAAAACGGACCACCACGAATTTTTTAAGGTACAAGTTTTGGTTTCGTTCCATTTGTGGTGGAGGTTACCCAATGCCAGTATGTGGGTAAAGTACCCCAATTTACCACAGCTCTTATTTATCTCCTTTGTGATATATATATATCGTGTGTGACATATACGGCTGGACGGACGGCATATCCTTAGGAAATGATATTTCATTCTACAAAGACCTTCGGTCTTCTGTCAATGCAACGCTTAATAATAAATGACTAATTTAACTGTGAGTCACCACAACTGTAACTATGTGGTCATAGTATTGTATCTCTTGGTTGCAAAAAAGATAAGTTAAATGCACCATATGAATTTGCTCTGTATGATTTTAATCTAAATTTCTCTATATCATCACTGATGATTCATCAGTCGTGTGACATTCATACTTCCATACACAGTGTTGCTGCATTTACTGATTTAAGTGTCAACATTGGCAGTCATACAAGCTCAGATTATAATTAGCCCAATGTAAATGATTTCTGAACTTGATCATGAACTATAGGCTATGCATTATTATTATAACAGGAACAAATAGATTCTCAATGAAGGATTTCTAATACATAAAAAGCGAAGGGCGCATCTTGAACCCAACGTGACTGGGGCCAACTCAATTTTAATTTTACATTATCTGACTCGTCGGCTAATTTTATTGCGAACTGCATTAAAAAAAATAGAAAGGACGTGTGTACAATATCGTACTCACATGGAAATATATTTGCTTGTATTGAGTTTTTGGTGGTCAATATTATTATATTATATACACGTGGTTTTGTTTAAAAAAAATCAAATCTTTAATAATTCTATTCCAGCAAGCTTTTTTGAATGATTGAGGCGATTCTCACGTCTTTCTGTCAGTCATTCTGAACGGTTCCTTGTTGCACTCATATATTAAAACTTGGCATAGGAGGACCTCAAATTTGGTGCTTATTATTTGCAAATCATCGCCGAGAGAACGGGAAGAGCTAAAAAAACTTTTACTGCTCTGCATCAAACTGAATTTGAAATAGTATTGTCGTGTTCCTAAACGATGACTGATTATCACTATTACTATCACACGGTGTGATCCACATAATATACAATTGAAGTGGTAAACGAATAGCAGTTTGTTTGCCAGTGAAAGCCTTACTCGTTACAACAACCCCCTGCTGCTGGGGACATATTACTGGCGTAAAGTGATATTTTGCAATGATACGTAAGGGCTTTTGAATGACTTTGGATTTGCTAAATGCTGAATGTAGCCAAAGATGTTGCTTCCGCTTCTCCCACAATCGACTCCAAAAAGTGTAGGAACAATGTAATTAATAAAACTGGTCGTCATACCTCATACTCTAGGGCTCTTGCGTGCCAAGTGTTAAGATTATTGATTGAATTAATGAGCTGGAACGCGCAAACTAACAGACTGGCACAACGGCACAAGAACAGTATTTTAAGAAAACTCGCATTACATTTAGCCAATCATAATAAATAATATATATTACTAGTTCGACCGTAATCAAAATACACATTTATGCGATGTGCAAAGTCTTCAATCAAATAGTAAATCCTACGGTTCAGGCATAAATCCCTTATATTAATAAAGTTTATTCTGCCACTACTTAACTGATTTACTGTATACGGGAAGTGAACGTGAAGTGTTTCATTCTTTTGATATAATGGTACTTGTAATGTGACATGTTCAAGTCAAGAGTTTCCTCGTGATAATATTCAAATCTTAACTGTATATAATGTAATCATGTAGAACAGTAAAATCGAATAAAATAGCATAATCGCCCGTTGTTTAAACATGCATAACTTTTTCATAGTTTTTAAGAGAGCATCAACGTCATGTTAATTAAATAAGAAAATGGTATAAATCAGACCATTTCAGAAAATCTGACTTAATCCCTCTCTGAAAGTAGACAAAGAAATGCTCCTAATGAAGTTTAATATGTGTGTGTCATGTTGACGTAAGGACCGCTATTTTGAAAATTAAAAGCATTCAGATTTGCTATTTTTAAATGTATTTTATTAAGTTGGTTAGTACAACAATTTGCATTTTTAGATGTACTGATAACGGGAGTAATGGTTTTCCAACACCCTACCTAAGAGAGGTTCGCCCTCTGCCTTGGAAAATAGTTTGACCGTTCGTTGTGTGTGAGCGTACGTGTACAATTAAATATACGTCAAGTTTACAATTGGTTGAAATTGAAATCCAGAAGAACATTTTATCGGTTGGTGTTCAATCAGTAAAAGATGTTTTAATGCATGTAATAAGTAAGAGCAATACCGACAACCACATAGTATCCCACTTTCAACTTCAACTCAACTTTCCATAAACCAAAACCCTGCCGGCCGGAGTGGCAGATTTGAATGACACCATCGTAGAAGGTACTTCACCTTACTGTATCAAATCATTACTACTACTCACCTTAGTGTGTATCATACATCATCACACCTGTCAGACCTGATGCCAACTAGTAAGAAGGACGTTTGCTCACACAAAGTGCAAATTTCTTAAACAAAAATCCTTTAAAAGCTCATTAAAACTTCTCAGTGATAATGACATCCACGATGGCGAGTTGAGTTAAGCGACAAGCAGGACGTGTAATTGTAACGGAAAAACGTGAAAATGCTATTATTTCTGCAATTATGAGACCTAGTATGTTATATCTTATTTAGTTAATGATGAGATATTCACTACTTAAAACCATAATTGTATCTAATCATCTACGTACTTTACCTTTAGAAAATTTTAATTAAAGGGTGCATCACACAAACAAATATAAATGAAGCAACGCGGTAAGTTTTTTAACTGCAAAAAACATGACGTTTGTTATTAAAACACTTTGAGTTTCTGGCAGCTTGTAGCTTGAGATCAAATTTGATTAATCAGAAATATTACAATCAAATTACAGGGAAAACATAAAAACGATTTCCTGCTTAAAAAACGCGATTAGCAATATATTTTATGGCGATATGTTCTGTAAGTCCATTAGCTCAGCGAACAAGAAATATGTAAATGTTAATTGTGACAGATGTATGTAATGACGTTTGTATGACTCCCCACATTACATTATTGCAATATATTGCTGTAATAAATAACGTGGAAAATGTCAGGTTATTACACTGTGTACGCCAAAATGATTCAAACGATTTTAAAAATTTCGATGTAATTTGATTCGATTCGTGCCATGTAATGTCAATAATGTTAAGTTATCGGTTGCCACGATACTCATGAGAATTGTTTCGTCTATTGTAATTCAAAAGCCGAAAATGACTTACATACATGTAACTTTTTAAAATAGAAGAATTACAATCTGTCTAGTCACATTTGACTGAAGTTGAGAATTTTTATCATTATCATCAGAACATTCATGATTATAATAATAACAATACCATAAGAAAAACTAGAATAAAGTGAAGCATGTACGTTATCACAAACATATATAAAACTTTAAAATGTTTTCATTTCATTTTATTGTATACTTTCGACCGAATAACAGTCGTCATAACATCGAGTAGATAAAAGCAACAGCAATATAGTTAACAAAATAAAATAGAAGAAAGCTAAATGCCAAAGTTGACACTATGACATTTTAGTTGTACACAAATGCTATTATTTTGACTGAATGAAACGTTTGAACATTATTTTCTAAACATTTCTCTTTCAGACTAAAAAAATCACTATAATTTGTTATGTTAAACAGAGGAAAAATTGAATCCATGAAGATGAACATTCACGTGACGTGAGGATCATGACATGATTATATATCCCTTTCTTCGTCATTATTATTATCATCTTCGAAATAACCACCATAAAACATAAATGCCGACATAATAATATTATTCATTTTATGCCCATAAATATACTTTTGTATGTATTGGTATGACAGTTTAAGAAAAAACATTTTGCAATTTTTGCAGGAGCAGGTGCCATTCATCAAGAATGCAATATACTCGGCATGCAAATTGGTCAAGATTAGGTTGAAATTTGAAAGGATGTACTTTTTAGCCAGATCGCTGCACACGTATGTATCATATGACGAAGTTGTTTAGATTCTTAACTATAACAACGTTAATGCATCGACTACTTCATCATTTTCCTGTGTGTCTGACCTTCCGCACTATACAAAAATTGTTGCAGAGGCATTTCTGATCATAATTTTAAACTTCACCTATCCATGGGAAAGGAGACTTTTAATATTACTTCTTCTTTTAAATTATTTCTCATTCAAACGGTTTTACTGATCGGACAATCTGTGGATTATTTGGCGACGAAGGAATAAGAAGCAAAAATCCCCATTTATGGGGAGAACAGTTAAACACTTTATCTGTAGAACGTGTTCATAGCTCAATCAGAAATGGTCTCATCAGTGCAGTGTTTGCCTCCTTAACGTACGAACGAAATAGCAAAAGTGAACAAGTCATAAAAACTACGCATACTTTTATACAACGTTGACAAGAATTTTTGGCTGGCGATGAGCCACAGTATGACGAAAATTTGAATGAGATGAAGCAATAGATTTTGAGGAATAAGCATAAAGTATTGGACACATGCATTATTTAAAAAAAATAAACAAAAATAGCAAAAAGGATGAACATTCCATATCCACATGTTATGACTATGACCTCCTATGAATTTATGTATCCACCTATCTAAATAAAAGTGAGTGATAACGTGAACAGAACGCATTATTTTCTGTTGCAACAAACTGCATCTCATTTGCACTTTCCTTCTTTTCCGTGTGAGCTGTCAAATAAGTCATTCTATTACCTTTTTATACAACATTTTTTTGTACCCACACCCAACAGAGAAGATAACAAAAGTTAATGTATGTACCATGTTCGTTGTAATTGTAAATCATGCTGCATAAATGTCTCAATTTCTTAATATTCCCACGCATTTTTTCACCAATCATCTCTTATATAAACACATTCCATTAAATAGTTACAAAAAAAATCGTGTACATAAAAAGCATTTATACACAGGCCATAAAATCAAAATGTGAGAAAAGTGTCATGTTTTGCATTAAAAAATGCACACAGGTTAACAGAAAGCAAAACTTTAAATGATAAAGTTAAAACGCGGTCGAAATGTAGCTGTATATTGAATATACAAAATATACATTGATGCAGGCTTGTTTAGTCACTGCTCAAATAAATATCAAAATATCATACGTACGTGCCATTTTAACCACCAGCCTTGCCCAAATATAACTGTCACTTGCATCATGATCGTGAAAAGATAAAACTTGCATCCATTGTCTTTTTTGCTTGCTTGTATTTACCAAACTATAACTGGGTTTACTTGTGGTGCTTTATAACAATGCTTATCGGTTTCAATGTTTCAATGTTTGAGCGACTACTTACATATTATTATATTATCTTGTAATATCAATGGCACTAAAATATCGTTTTGAATTGTATTTTTATTAATAATCAATTTTGAGACAAATATGTAGTAAAAAGTTGTGTAGACGACGTGCATTTATTACGTACGTAGTTACCAAAAAATATCAAGTTCGGAATTCAGCAATATTAGTACATTACATACCATTGTCATGGATATGTATCGCATTTTGCAAATCTTTTCGAGAATTTAAATTTTGAATTTTATACGAATGAAAATGTGCATTACAAAATTACAAATAGTCTTTACCTTTCGCATTCAGGAAATTGAACGATGAAGCCACACATAGAATCAGATTATCAGATCCAAACCGTAAATAGTTAGATGGTTGTATTTTCCAATTATAATTTGACTCTGGTTGGACGTTTCGGTTACTAATACCAACGATTTTCCATCGAACTTGCAGCTTCTGTCATGAATATAAAATTTGTTTCGCGACACGGAAACAAGTTGAGCTGTGCTTTAGAAAACAAATAGCACTGATGATACATGTGATTTTATCAGTACACTTTGGTGTAAGCTTGTCTGAAATTGTTGACAAAGGCAGTTTGTTGTTAAGTGTTTTCAGTAATCCAAATATTTACTCATAAAGTCACTGAAAATTAACGTTTTTTTTGCTTTTCTCACAACGCAAAGAGGTAAATTAACGGCAAACAACTTGAAACCGGTCAGTGAAATTGATAATAATT
>JAITYZ010003561.1:0-11980 GCA_027744595.1 Paronellides praefectus | reverse complement strand
CATTTTTACAACATAGGTACTCTTTTAGCATTGAAAGGAAGGATCTTTTGAAAGTTTTGCAAATATACATACATGACATACCTACATATTTGATATCCTGAAAATGTGAGTACGAACATTGCTTTCCACTTTGAAACCAGTTGTAGTTAAAAACATGAAGAGGATCATAAGTGTCAACGTCAGATATTAAAAAGTGGGAGTAGAAAATTGTGCCAATGGCACTATAAAACCAGCAGAACCCATGGGGTTAGATGATATGGTAGTAGCATCAAAATATTATGCCAAGCCACTTCCTGTTGATTTCAAAGAGTACTATTAAACTAGACTATGGAGCTGGGGTACATTTTAATGATACACTTTATAAACCTTTTGAAACCTACTTTTCAAAACATGTCATAATATTTCACTAACCTGAAATCCTCCCGGATTAAGCCTTGTACCTGTACAGTATACATAATAGTACATATTTCGGTAGTTTTTATTGTAACTTTTACTGTTATTCTTTCTCAAACTGCATACAAAACAAACCAAATCTGTGTCTTTTCTTTCAAATGTAGAGTGTTATATGCTGCAAAACTATATTTTGACAACTCCTAAATGGAATAACTACCATTTTAATTCCCTTGCATATTCCCAAACTGCGAACATGTACAAAATACCATAAAATTGTCATGTTTATTTACCACGGATTCAAAAGTTAAACACGATCCTTTCCAAGTACCATGTTTAACTTACATTTTACCACAGAAAGGCACACTACATTACATAGTCTAGTGAGGAGAAAAACTTTAACGGTTGTAACGTGTGCATCCCAAAGATATTATTTTATGTATGCTTGTGTAAGATTCAATGCAAAATTCAAGCACGCTTTCAAATCCAATACTGTCACTGTTTTAAAATATATTATAATTTTATACAACCCACACAGTACACTTTGTATTATCATCGAAATGGATCATACCTCTATGTACATGAACATTGAAACCAAAATGTGTAATCTACCCCAACCCATATAACTTTTCCACTGTTTTGCTCCTTCATCAGCAGAAGATTCCTTTATGCTCCTTTCAAAATCCTCGATTTTGATAAAATAATCGGACATATTTATATTCCAGTGTGCACTCCACTTTCTCTCTCTCTTTCTCTCCCTACCTCTTTTGCTACTACCACCACTACGTTTAATTCAAATACAAGCACGCACATACGCACGTAAAAACATTTTCTATTGAAATGCTTATATGATCAAGTCGTTATCCTCGTGCCATCCTTTCAATGTATCCAAAAAACTGCATTCATTTGCCGTTCAGCGTTCGCTGCATGCGGTGTATATTCCAATCCATTTCCTTTTTTCAAGTGTGTAAATAAATTTTACAACTCCCAAACCCCGCGATACAGGCACATAGAAAACAGAAGGACGAGTACTACAATGATATACAACACAACAAAAGGCAGGAAAACGCACCACGGCAGTATTTTATCTTTGCATGACCAAGCACAAACGACCAGTGATGAACGTGCAAGTGCGAAACTACTATAATCGCAACCAAGTCCCAGATCAGGATTTTATTCTTTATACGTTTTTCCATGTTTTGTGTGGCGGAAGGGAAAGCTACTTCATATATTATTATATGACTTGTATCATCAATGCCAGAAGAGCCATACACACAACAAAATATACCTTTTCAGTGCAAAAGCAGTTTCCATAAGTCCGTGGTAAAATAATGCATTAGATTCTTAAATCCAGTGAAACGAAGAAAAAAATAATGGTACTTTTTTTTCAAGAAGAAAATCCTTCACCCTCCATATATTTAAGTAGATGTGTAGGTTTTTGTTGTTGCGTAATATATGATATATGTGTGTAAACAATATACGCATAGGTATTAGGTATACGTGCTTGTGTACTCTGAATACAGAAAGAGTTTAGAGAAATGATGATGATGATGATACTGGCTTTTTATGGAAAAAAGTGGCAAAAAAGAAAAAAAGAATATAATATTTTGCAACAATGTGATGTATTCTAAGAAATGTTGAATGTGATGTGGACTTTGTGGAATATACATGTTTGTATAAAATAGGAAAGTATGCATTGAAAGATGAAATATTGTATGACCACCAAACCTGTATTTGATACAGTAAAGCTGATAGGAACAATAATCATATCATCCGCTTACAAAACTTTTTTATCTGCTTTGCTGTTCCTTTACAAATGCATATTATTATACACCCCCACATTACCGGCATCATTATAGCGAAAAATTTCTCTAGTAAAAGTACAATATATCATTATGTGTTTGCTAAACTTTTTCTCTTCAATTCACAGTTTCGATTATTCCAATAAGTCCTCATTCATCCATCGGATCGGTTCATCATCATTCATGTATGTTATGCTTTTTTGATGAAAATACGATTCTACAGAGCCTGAAAAATAAGATTGGTAACAAATAATATAAAAAATGGTATGTTGGTAATACGAAACATGGCAAAATATTGTGGGATGCCGTAACATAACTCTTTTCTTGCCTTTTTTCGCTTATTTTTTTCATGCTCTCGTTGTGAAAGATGAGCAAATAAGATGAAAAAAAGTCAGTCAGTCAGTCTGCGTTTGTAGTTTGTACATATTATGTGTGTATGTATGTATATATATATATTAAATAAATATATATAAATATATAAGAACAGAATCTGAGGAAATGATTCCCATTTTTAAAAGGAGAAAGCAAGCAGAGGTGCATGAAATATTTAATACTCTTCTCTACTTTCCTCGTTTTCTGCATTTCTTTTATTCTATTTACAATTGATATTCCCATTACATATGGGTATATATGTAGGTATGTATAATGCAGGTATATTTAATATATACACAACTTATATTATATACCTGCATTCGTATACTGGTGTAACCGTATAACCGTGAAAGAAAACATATCCGTCAGCAATGCGTACAAAGGTTTTCCATCATTCCATCCATCTATCTACTGATCCGTTGAAAGCATAATAAATACACATAAATAAAGCTAAGAA
Organism: Paronellides praefectus; assembly: GCA_027744595.1. Taxonomy (NCBI): domain Eukaryota; kingdom Metazoa; phylum Arthropoda; class Collembola; order Entomobryomorpha; family Paronellidae; genus Paronellides; species Paronellides praefectus. Next base: position 8,959 of record JAITYZ010003561.1, on the reverse strand, counting down.
ATCTAGTAGACAGACTCCTTTTTCTTTTGAATAGTTTGAGAAAAGAGGGGAGGAGAAAGCTCGCAAGCAATATATTTTGCGTTCACCTTCATCGAAATGCATGTATTATCATATGTCAGGTGGGATGATAGGCATTGCTTCAATTTCATTTTATGTATATGATTATTATGCTACAACGTGCAGATTTGTACGTGGGCATGTATTTTTATTAGTTTCCATTATTTCTCGGGAATGAAACAAGGTAATAATTCTTTCAGGAGAGTGGAAGAAGAAAGAAAAGTATGAATGTGATGAACGGAAGCATGAAAAATGTAATATATAATACCTATATATTTATGTACGTGATGGTGGGGTAATGATGAGTTTCGAAACTACAAAGTGTGTTTCTCTCTCTCTTTATGTTTTTTAAAATAAAACTTTAAAAGAGCATACATGTCATTCCATACATCGAGCTCGTGCTATACGTGACGGAAGCAGAAACAAAAACGTTTGACGTTTAGAGAGCCAAAAAAAGATGTTGCATAATTTAAAATGTAATTTTGGAGATAGATGATGATGATCATGATGGCACGTAGAATTAAACCATAATTTCAAGTTTCTCAACCATTTTTTACAATTTGCGCTTAAGTTGCTTTGCTTGTTGGATACATAAATTCAAAGAATATCTTTTTCGTAGAAAAAATAATATTAAATAAAAAAACACAGTAGTTTAAGATTATATAAATTAAAGTTTTTCTGTTTCATCATAATTAATTTTAATTCATTATATTGTGGTGGTATAGTACAGAACCATATTGTCTAGTGTTTGTTTAAGCATTCAAAATGTAATAAAAACTGAACAATATGAAAACTCAATGAGAACCTCCCACATGCTTTTTCTACAAGATACTCAACTCAAATTACAAATTGAAAATACATGTTTGTTATTAAGCATTTAATTTTTTTGAAGTTGGAAATTGAGAGTGCAATTTTCATGCAATAAATTAGGAGAATAAATTGTACAAAAATATGAAGGCATGTAAAATTTGTTCCTTTTCCCTTGCATAAAATAATCTTCATAAAATGCATGCCTTAAAGTTTTATCGCTTTGTGCTTTTATTTCCTTGAAAAAACTAACCAAAAGTTTATTACCATTCCAAATGAATTTATATTCCCAACAGGGATAAGTGCTAATCAAAATGTACCAGTAATTTCATTCATATTCTTCAAAAACGAACAAAAAAACTTAAGGCATACTTGAATAACTAATATATCTTGTGGTATAACAATTCATATACCTAACCCACATTACTATTACACACGCATTAACAGTAGCACAGCAGCAGCAGACAAGACATGATAACTAATATACTTTAATTAATAAATTTGCCCTTTTCCTTTGTTGACTTTCTCTTTCATTATAACCTGCCCGGCTTTCCGTTGTTCCGTTTCAGTAATGGCACACACTCCAGTAATAATAAAAATAAAAGTACTCTACCAAGCTGCTCATGGCGTACATGTTGTAGTGTGTAAATAATAAAAATAAATAAATTGCATTTTCTTCCACTACAACTATCCCATTATATTCTAAATTAGTATTCCCAGTCTCTCAACTCTATTGTCATTTATTAGCATACAACAAAATATTATGCTGGCACACCACACACACTACAAAAATTCCAGATGGGGTTCGAAATTTTGTATATGTAAAAAACATAATGGTAAAATAACTTGCTGTGTGATCATGTAGGTTGTGCATATATGGTTCTATAATTGCTGACACATGTATTTTCCAAAACAGTTTTTTTAATCCCAACATTTTCATGAGCAGTAGTGTATCATATTTATATACCACATTGCATATTATTCATAATCACCACGACTGTATGTGAGGGCATAAGTGAATAATACACTACCTAAAAAAGTTATATGTCTATTTTTTCTTGCCTTTTTGTGAAAGCTACGAGCAGAAGAGTGTAAAACCTATAGGATAGAACCAGGGATTTTATTCCTTTCATCTTATTTCTTGCCACAACATCCACACTCTTTTCCCCTTGTTTGTGGAAAAACAAGTGTAGTGTATCGTAGTTTGTAGTGTGTAGTCGCAAAATAATAATCATGCTGATGTTGATAATAATGAAATGATCATCATCTCATTTTCGGCAAGAGCGAGGAAGCATGCAAATCATTATCAGCAATCCTCCAGCTCTCGCTGCTTGCAAATTCACAGGCCAATGCCTGAAAACATCTCACACTCTATCACATAAAACTTGACTTGTGTTATGGTTTATTACGAGGAACGAACGGCGCGGCGGCGTCGGGTAACCTGGATAAGATTGAGAACGACATGATCCCTGGAGCAAAAAGGTCACACGCGAGGAACAAGCTTTTTCTCTATAACCCTTCCTCATAATATATACCATATTTTACACATTATACCCTGTTTTTACATATTATGTAGAATGTGAATATACTTGTGTACCTAACTACATATTACTCAATTTTACTCACTCATAATCACACTAGGATGATGTGGTGCATGATAAATTATTGTGCAATAAAAGGGAAAATATATAACCAGAAGGTATAGTATAGTATCATCTCTGACTCGTCATTGTAGCACAAATACGCGGGCGACACGAGGACACAGGCAAGGAATGCACACATCCGTTTCCCCTTTTTCCTCATAAACTCCGTCATGCTTACAAGCATAATTTACACATAGTCATAGTCATTTATTATTCCGTCGCTCATTTACTTCTTGTTGGAAAAGACTCTTGGAGTTCATGTGCGTTGTTTGTGTGGGTATTTCAGTTACGGAAAGAACATCACTATATAGGTAGCAGAAACTGCTTCCACTACAACCACCATGCCACCTCTGCTTAATGTGTACACGCTGTACTGCTTCCGGCAAAATTAAGTATACAAAAAAAAGCTTCGTGGAAACTACATAAGTTACTCATATTATTATTAATGGGATCATAAAAATATATGATTTGTTCTTTTCATTTGTGTGCCCTTTTTTAGACGGATGTAGGTACCTACATAGGTACCTGCGTAAGTTAATACTACACTTTGATGATGTGATGATAACGAGGATCATGAGATCTAAAATTAAAAAAGACAGTCGCTCATAGCAAGTTTTTGGAGGCAGGGTAGTTTGTTGTTACTTCATTCTGGTAAATTAAGCCCACAAATGTAGAGCAAATCAAGCTTGCATATCAAGTAGGTAGTGACAAGTAAAACGTGAACACTGGAAATATGTTTTCCTATATTAATTTTTTATTCAGTGATTACATAGGCATAATATTATGTACCTATGAATGTCAGATATTTTCCAAAAGACGAAAGCCTACATGCTTTATAAAATTTGCTTGTAGCAGTACCAGAAAATGCACTACCCAAGGAAAGTCCCTCCTCAGTATATGGTTACCAGTTTGGTGGGAGAATAACACGAGAAAAGTACTACTTGTCTACACGAACATGACAACGACACTCTAACGAGTCAACGACTCGAGATTTTTTTTCTCTCTCAAGACTTGAGCTTCTTCTTCTTCTTTGTGCCTCCTTCTCAGGAACAGCAGAGAAGTAGCATCTCCCACACATCACCAGCAGAACACAATTAATTATGCATGCAAGAACGCTACCACCCGGAGTAGTACATTCATAGTATGGATTCCATACACACTTATTATCGCGTAAAAAGAAAAGATCATAGAGCCATAACATGATATAGATACAGTCAAGTAGTCAAGTCGGGTCAGCATAAAGTTTAAGAAGCCAAACCAAGTTGAAGAGGATTGGAAGTAGTATTTACTCAAATACTTGTACTTTAATATAAAATATTATATAAAATATATGTATGTAGGTATATACATTTTTTACACAAGACTTTTTAAAAAACTGAATGTGAAAGTGAAAGGCAGAATATATATTATAAAATGGTACGTATCTTAAATATACTGTACAATTTCAACATTAACAACATCTCTCATCCAAGATGTTATATTAAAAAAGGAATAAAGTTTTTTAGTGTCTCGTCATGCTTTATTCAGTTACCTTCTGTGTGTGTCTTTTTGATGTTGGTTCTGCTAGTTTGATGACAGCATCTCTCTCTCTCTCCGTCCTTTCTTTTATGCCTTACTGATTTTACACTTGTGTCAACCGTATTTTTTTCAAGTTTCAGCTGTAAAATTTCCCTCCCACTTTTAGATGGCATCACAAAAACTTGTAAAAAGGCACTAAAATGTGAAAATTCTGTTAGAGCATAGTATACTGGCCTAAAATTGTGAAATTGTCTGGTTTATGCAACATTTAAATAAGATAGTAGTAGTGTAGCTTGTGTCGTTCAAAATGTAATCCAACTATTTTTGCTGCTGCTGAAACTCATGAAATAGAATAATGTTTTTACGATTTTTAATTTTCTTTAATTATTTTCCCCCGCTAGGATATGAATGCTTGACTTCCACTGTAATTGAAATATCAGGTGTATAAAACGTTAATTGCTTTTAAATGTATAAATAAATTAGATGAATTTCCCGAGTACATTGTACAGGATGCTCCACTTTTGCATATTTCAAGCAAAAAAAAGAAAAATGTTCCTTGATGTCTGTCGTTTGGTGAAAACCCCATCTGAGTGTGGTATAGTCGTCCCATTTTTAAGGAGAAAGAAGGAAGCAATTTCCTGTTTCGATAAATTCTGCGGAAATCATGTCAACTCAGATATAATGTGTAAGTGCGGCAGCTAGAAATTCCTACTAAAAATGTGTAGTTTTCGTCTGCACCAGTCACCAGTCTCGTTTAAAAGAGTAACGAGTTTTCATCCAAGGCGGTTTTCATGACACAAGAGAAAAATGTATCCGTTTCTTCCCTCTCCCTCCCAATTTCCAGTCATTTCCCTTCCAGGTAGAGAATGAATGTGTAGTAAGGTAGCTAAAGCATATTATTATATTATGCTCTGTTCATTTCAGTGTTAAAAACTTCAAAAATATATAGTCAATAAAGTATATACCTTCATACATACAAACCTAACGTTACAAAAAAATACTCGCTTTTCTGTATGTCTGTTTGATGGCGATGGCCATCAGTTGTTATTTATGGCTTCCTCACAAACCATCCTTTTTTTTCTTCGAAATATTGCAAGAATCCTTCAACAAACAAACTAATGAAGTACATTGAACTGGAGAGACAAGATAAAAATTTACCAATTTATTATTTTCAATTCCCATTCTTTCGTTTGAATGAAATGACTTTAATTCACATATCGAAATAGATGGGGGGATTTGATATAGATGGATATCTTCTCCGGTTATATGAATGGCTACCAGGAATATGAATACTGTTGTAGGAGAACTGCGTAAACGCAACTGGCGCATGCAAGCATACATTTTTGTGTGTCAGTCTGCCATTAAGTTTGAAACCTGCCTGTCTGCATACTTCAATAAAACTTCTTCCAGCTTCACATACAAGTCAAGGGTTAGTTTTTTAATTAACCTTTTGTATTGATGACAGAAATTCAACATCCTGCCGGAGGAGGATGGATATATCTACATAGTTCAGCTCTATCGTGCATTACGAAATGGTATGGATGAATTGAACGTTAGTCCTCCTTTACACCATTCCAAATGATGCGTACTACCAAAGATGTATTTTTTTACTGCTTTGTTACATAGATTTGTTTTGCTATACATCGTTACGTTTTTTATTACCGAATGCCATACTTTCGTATTTTTTGCTGGCTTTTGACTCACAAAGGATAAAATACCTTTGAAACAATAAAAGTTAAAATTCGTGCATTCTAGTTCAGGAATGCTCATAAATAACACGTCTATTTGATCAAAGAACAAAACACTACTGACTATCTATACAAGTAGCAAAAAGTATACCAACGTTGTTTTGTACCTTTTCTTTGACATGTAATATTAGGTAATTTAATGCATCATAACATTAACCTACTGTTCCAGATGTCAGACCTAAAATATAAAACAGAATAGCTTTTTTCATTCTTTTATTATGCAGTATGCATTATACATTGATTCAATTTGCATAAAATGTGTTTTAATGTAAATATCATAGAGTTATAGAAAAAGCATGTGATTTAGTTTTTAAGAAAAACATCAACTTGCCAAATATTTCATTTCATAGAATATTCACTAAATAGTTGTAAAAGTGTAGTTCCATACTCAAGCTGGCAAGTAAAACTCCAAACTTACAAAATTCAAAATTGTCTGAGTGGACCCCATTTCAAGGTATTTTCACACGAAAAATCTTATCCAGAAATTTTTTTTTCAGCCTTGCATGACCAAAACTGCAGACTTTTTTCTTTTATTTAAGTCAGTATTATTGAAATAAATGCATCTCAACATCGCACGCACACATTCAATTTTCAATTGAATAAAATAGGCGTAGAATGAGAGAACGTGTGAATGATGCAAATCAACCTAATACCACAATTCATTGATTTTGATTGAGTAAAATAGGTATAGTGGCAAGGGTGCATAGTGCATAGTGAATATAAACACCAAGACCAAGACTACACGCATAATATTATTACTTGCTTCCTGCAATCCAGAAGAAGGTTTTCCTTTAGTTCAATCCTTAACCAAACATTTTTGTTCTCTACTCCCTACCACATTTATGATAAAACCCGAGAATAAAGTAGAGGAAGAGAAGAAAGTGATTTCCCATTAAATATGTAGGTATATGCAGCAGTATTTATGCATGCTGCGAATTCGGACGCACATGCCATAATATACTCCAACGCCATATAGTACTCCTCAAGATGGCTTTAAAAAAATCTTATTGAATTCATCTATCCAAAGTGCAGACTTATCCCTTTACTATTCCCTTAAAAACATAAGAGCTAATGCAGAATATATATGTCGAATATGCAATCTAGATAATCGTAAACGGTAACTTTTTGTGATTATATCTCTCCTCTTCGTCTTTACTATCCTCATCCACCACCATCTTAAAAAATATCTGCCTTTAGTTTAGACCACTGCACTGCCACCACCACACTTTAATATTATTTTTTATTACTGGTTATGCGTGAGACGTATTGGGGCATAGTGAACTGGTGTTTAGTAGGCTAAAATGGTACCAAAAAACGCTTGATTGAATAAGAAAGTATTTATTATTCACCTTCTTCCTGAATATTTTACACAATTTTTTTTCGCTTTCAGCTCTCTACTTTTTCCCCATCTATTTAACAAGCAAAAATGGAATCCATACAGCAACTTTATATACCTATAAACTATAGTTTAACTACACATCATCAACCATATAATATACCTTATTGCTCTTGACAAATTGAAACGAAAAGTAAAGTAGTAGTATGCACGCACATGGGCGTGTGTGTGTGTTGAGCAGTACTGCAAACTGCCAAGAGCTTAAGAAAGCGTACTTATCCTTTCTGTTTTTTTCCTAATTATGTACAAGCACCATCTTTATACAGACTCGTGGAGCAATATATTCAACTCAAGTAAAACATAATCGTACAAAATGAGAGAGAAAAGCTGCACTATAGACCGGGCTATATGTGCTAACGTTTATTTGGAAAGTGATAATGGAAGGATTGAGGGAAGAAAAAGCGTAATGCAAAGATTTTTGTTAAATATGGAGCTTTACTTTTCCTTAAGTAATGCAATGGGGTGACTTTATGGGCACGTCTTCATTCTTGTACATTTTCATCCTGTTTCGTATTTTTTTCCCACGCATACATACGTTTTTTTGTACTCAGCATCTGGTCTCGTAAGCCTACTTTGTGCTTGTAACGAAAGGAAAGAAGGTAGCAGAGCAGTAAATATTTTGTGAAAATAAAGCAAAAGAGATAAAAGTAGCTAGACACAAATAGTTTAGTCTGTGCATAGCCATATTTTTTCATAAATTGAGGTCAGGAAAGCTTTGGTTTGAAATTCCAGGTCATTCCTGCATTATATGCTGTATTTTATTATAATAAATGCACATTCCAAAGAAGAGAGCTACATCATTTTGTACGGTTTTAGGTTAGGGAATAAAGTACAAAGTATTACATAGTAATTCAGAGAAATGCGCTGTCTTACTTACTCCGTTCTACCGATTTGGACCTAACTTGAAACATTAAATCTAACAATAAAGGCAAAACCTTGAACCCTTCTAATTTTTAATCCCCGAGATGGCAAACTGGTGAATATTTTTTTTCAATCTGTTACAAATAGTTGGTTATATACGTATGAGAATTTTTCTTAACAGAAAAAAAATCTCCCAGCGAAAGAAATCATTATTTCTAAACTGACAATTGTCATCTTGAACCTGGAAATGTAATGCGATGACGATTTTGATTGTGGAAAGTATAGTAATGTTTGTATAGTGGTTATTAAAGTTCCTTTTCAATTCCAAAAAGCAAATCTTAATGGGGCATCAAAAGAGATGAGAAGACAAGGCAAACTAGAAAAAAGGTCGGGATGTGTTTGCCCTTATTCCCCCCTTTTCCCATGCTTTTTCCATTTCCTTCATCGCTTAAAAATTGTATCTTTCACTAACCAAAATATCCATATAGTTGTCTTCAATGATTTACGGACGTTCAGATTTCAGACAAGAAGAGGACAAGCAAAACAAGAGAGGATCAAAATGATAAGAATCAAGAATCCTTTTTTTGTTACTACTTTCCATTATAAAACAAGTATAATGACTGGTAAAAGAGTGTCGTTTCTATCGTGTGATGCATTAATTAAATGAAGCATAGTAGAGAGAAAGTGGTTGTTGTTCACTAGAAATAATTAAAGAGGGAGACAGGAAATTTGGTTATTCACTTGTTTTCTCTTTTCTTTTGATCCCAATCACCGCGACATTAAAACAAAGTGCATTTAAAAGGACACTCTCATTTAGTTTAGAAAATGTTGTGATATGTGCATGCATGCCTGTGATGCTGTGTTCATTATTGTAAAGCAATCTGTATTAATATCATACGTAGGTATATATCCCATTTATATACATATGT
>JAITYZ010003560.1:0-11279 GCA_027744595.1 Paronellides praefectus | reverse complement strand
AGAAGAAGAAAAATTGAAGGAATCATGCAAAAAATAAACATTCATTCTTTTTCGAGAAAAAAAAAGATTTCAACAGATTCTGTTGTTTCATCTCCCAAGAAAAGGTGCAATCTAGGGCATGTACTATGCACGTACTTTTAAAACGATCAACCTTGTCATATGGCATAGATGGAAAACAGATTTATATAAACAAAGCGAGTAAATATAATATTATAGTGCATGTATATTTTATGGATGATATGGTTGTGTAATAGGAAATTTTGTTGTACTAACGTGAAACTCTGCTTCTTGGGGTGAGTCATGCCCAAGGAGATTTGGGATCATCATTGTGCTGTAGCCAATGTTTTTACAAAGGGTGAAATTGGCTGGAATGTCGACACATTTGTAACCATCGCCATAAGTCCTGGACCGGAAGCTTCCACCATCCCACTCATCAGTTGAGGGGGAGAAAAAGGACTGCTCGTGACTTGAGTGGATGAGACTCACAATGGTGAACATGAGACCAAATAGAAGGGAGCTAGATGTGAAGCTACTTTTGGTGCCATGAAGTATACTCTGCCTGCTGCTGTTTTTGGTGATAATGGAGCTGCTGTTTCGGATGTTGCCCCTTCTTCTCCTTTTCATCTTTTTCTGGTCGTGTGTCAACACCAGAGGTTTTGACTGGTTAGGACATGGAGAGTGGTGTTGCTGATGGTTCCTCTGGCTCTGACTATTGCTGTATTCATCCAAATTATCTCTTAGCGGCTTTACTTCCACTTTACTGACACTATTTCTATTATTACGGTTATAATCGACACGACCACAATTGGAGATTTTTGACGTGAAAGTAGTGGAGGAATGTATTTCCTTCTTACTTTTGCCATTACGCAAGTATACCCATTCAGGTGTGATGAAGTCAAGGCTTGCACTGTCAGCTTCTCTCTGCTGCCTTTTGTCACTGATATCATCGGAAAAGTCATCACTGACTATAATAATGCCATCCTTTTTTATGTGGTTGTCCTCAAAGCTTCCCTTTGACAACCACACATTTCTCATTTTGCTTTCACCTTCTACAACAACATTTCCCGGAATAATTAATTTTCCTTTGTGATGCATCCTCATTCTTTTCATTGTAGACATCATTGCTGGAGATGGCAACTTCCTTACTACTATTCACCCAACTTCAAAGTGAATCAATACTATTCACTTTGTGTAAAAGGTACTGCTCAGGTATATACTGCTGTTGCTGCTACTAATGTCAACTTGATTTGTTCACTGCTATGCTGGTTTTTATGTTTTATTACATTATGGGGCATTACGCTACTACGTGCAATAACATCGACAGAAAAAAAGTTTTGGCAACATATTGTGATTTATTTGGAGCAATCGACACACTTGAAATCAATAATTACAATTATAATAAATTCACAACAACCAAGATCACAGTCACGATTATTCTTGACTTTACTACCTCACGAGCTGTAATGGTAAACAGCATGCAAGCCATGCAAATGATTACACGTAAAAGAAACACAACTTAAAAGTTGAGCCACCAAGAGTAACCAGCAAGGGAAGAAAATGATGAAAAATGACCTTTCACGAACTGAACACTTGTCATGTCATATAAATTACATGCGTGATGATGATAACGTTGAAATTGAGAGAGTGTCTCTCGCAAAGTAGTGAAACACGCACTATAGCAGCAGTCAGTAAAAAACACTTACTTTATGTGTTTACCAACAACGGTTGTTGTGCTTGTGAGCATCTCTCTCTCTCTCCCTGACTCTAAGTGGGTTTAACTAGTAGTGATAATGTGATAACTATCTGCACAGATTAAAAATCTCACTGACGCGAAGAAAAAAGTGACAATTTAAGACAAATGGCTTTTCTTCAAGTTTTTGTTTCCTATATATGGTTGCATGTTTATAACAGAGATTTTCAGCATAATCGTCATAATATGAAATAAAAAAGCCTTTTTGTTTGAAGAAAGGACAACAACCAAGCAGCAACAGAGTGAAAAATGCGCCAATGCATTTATACCGGCGGACGACTAATCGCCTACCTAACTGGTAGAAAGACAAAAGTCGACTGGCTTTCCAAAGCTGTGGTGCACCAGTTCAAGTCTTCTTTCTCGTCTCTGCCTGCCTGCCTGCCACTACTTCTCAGTGAGAAGTTCTCACTCATTTTCTGTTCTGTTATGCTGATGCTCTTTTGCTGCTGCTGGAAGACAGACCACAGAGAATAGAAGAGGACATAAGCAGTTCAGATTTGTTTTACAATATCCATCTATCTCTCTTATTATCTATCTCCTAGTCTATTATATTTTGTGTTACTGTCTCTTGACTTTGACACATGGAGAGTACCAAGTTGATGAGGATTGAGGATGAGAAAATAGAATGGATGGTGAATATATAGTGGTGGTGGGTGATGGCTATGTTGTTATTGCTGATGCCTCAAATGAGAATGATATGATGGCGAGGGCAAGACAAGACAATGATGAAAAAATGAACTTGACTTCTCTTTGCCCAAATTTTTAGCTCTAATACTGGCTTAAGCTAATTTGGATTTTAGTTTATGATTTTTTTTATTTGACAAAGACAAGCCAAAGCAGTTAATGGGAGTGTGAAAATGTTAGTAAAAGACACACGAGAAGAGGAGTTAGGGAGACTTTTTTAAACTTTTTTTAAAGTACATTATACTGGTTTTATATCCAGCGTCAAAATCTATAGTGTAACTTCAATGTACTTTTGTTAGACACTTCATTTCATAAAACAACATTTAGCTGAAGGTGATGGTAGTGATGATGCTACTGGAATTTTAACTTTTATTGGTTTTTCTGGTGATGATGATGGGAGTTTGTGCGTAAACTTCCAATGATGATATTTATGCTGATGCTGATATGTTTTGGTAGCGATTACAGATTCTGTACAACTGACTGGTGATGGTAGTGATTTCATGAAAAATACATAGTGTGACAACGATGAATGAGCGTTCCTTTTTTTATTCAATTTTGTCTCACCAAATTATGTTGCATGTGATAACTCTTTCAACATGGCGTACGCCTTGTTAAAAGATATTCTTGTAGTAAGTATATTATTGACAGCAAGCAGTGAAAACTGCTTGATTCATGATGACATGAACCGGAAGCATTATGGGGAAAACTAAACACACGATCATTCACTTTAAAAGATTTGATAGATCGCCTCTTCTACATGTCTGAAAAATACAGTAGCAATAACCGGTATGTAAATAAATAAGTTATGCCATATATACTGAAAGATGATGACAATGATGAGATGAGCACTTTTCACTAGCTGTTGAGGATAAAAGAAATTATTTCCCCTTCACCAGGATGATAGTTTTTATAGTTTACGTAAACAGAGCTGAATGAGTGAAGCGTGCTGATGACTGAGATGCCATATCAGATAATTAACAAATCCGTGGTTTGACTTGAATTCTTAGTGCTTAAAATTTTCAGTTCATTGAGCGAGTTTTATAATGTATGAGCGATAAAAAAACTTATATAGTATCTAGTGTCAATTATATTGTAAAAGTGCAATAAAATATCTAGCTTTTAATGTGTGTAGATGAAACTTTTTAAAAATGGTTTCGTCATATTCATCAGTTTATGATTACGGCGTTTATATATGCAATAAAACTGGCATTTATTTGTGTATTTTTATAACTGGAGTCATGCCTCAAATTAGGGAGCAATGATGCCTTTCAGCACCTGGTTTCTTTTGTTTATAGTAGAAAATAATGAAAAATATTATTATCCATTTTATTATTTATTATTATTACATATTATATGGAATAGATGGATGGAGGAAGGTGCAATCATGACGATCATCATCCTCATAATTGAAGACAAAATGTGTATTACTTATTTATCTGACTAGGCTGCACTGAAGTTTTTTTTTTCGTAGAAAAATGGCTAGGCCAGTCCTAGCCAGGCTTTCCCCTCACGTCTACTTGCTCTGTTGCCTGCCACCACTATACTACCACCTTTTACTTTACCATTTCTCTTGTATAAACAACTTCTCTTTTTGACAGGCAATGTATAAAATTCCCTCCTCTCCTCACTATATAAGCCTGCTATAAGCCAAAATTCTCTTAGGCTTAGCTTAAACTGTTCTGTCCCCGTCAAATCAATCCATCATCAAAATTTGGTTTCATCTCTTTCTTAGTGTAAATACACAGCATCTCCTCAAGTTTATTTTACTAACTAGGCAGCAGCAGCAGCACCATCTTCGTCATCGTCAGCATCACCCCTATCACCACCACCACTGCCCTAACTTGTTATCAAAATTAATTGAAGATAAGATGTGCCTGCCTACAAAATCTCAAACACTACATTGCTGCAAACAAGTAGTATGTAAGTATGTACGTAACGTATACATAAATCGTTATTAAGTTATACAAAAGGTGTACGTATGTAGTTGTCCAATAGAATGTTTCTTCTGAAGCTATTAATTGTAAGTAATCATTTGAGTGAGATATTGCCAGGTATAATATGTTGTATTAGAGTGATAAACGGTTATTCGTCCCACACATCCCTGGGGAAACATCATCTCACCTGGCTGACGAACTCGTCTGAACTAAGGTATTCATTTCTGGTAACGAAATTAAAAAAAATTGCAACCGTTTCTGAGTTATCGGTAATACGGTGCAAACTGACGGACGAAGCAACAGACCAACTCGCTAATCTTATAAAGTTCTAACAACGTTGACCTTAATAAAGAGCAAAAGAAAGAAAGCAGTTTTATATGAACTTAGGCAATAAGGCGTGAGTAATACTCTTTTCCTAACTTACATGCATCCTCTCTCTCTCTCTCTCTCTCTCTCTCTCCTCTGTAATTTTTGATAAGTCAACAAAACTGCTGTCAAATATGGCTGTTTTGTTTTGTACATATGCCTGTAATAAGCTCTATGTTTGCTTTATTACATTGCTTGGGCACCAGACAAAGACTTTAAGTGCTTATTTGTGTATGCATTTATTGAAGTAAAAATAAAGTTAGAAAAATTAAAAGAGAACTGTGTGTAAGATGGGCCCACAAAAAAAGAAGATGATGAGTTGTTTGTTAGTAGAGAGTCCATGATAATGATGACCCATCATTATGCATGACTATGATTTAACTTACTACTGACTTGAGAGGATGAGAGGGAGACTCTCTTCCCAATAAAAATACAAGTGTTGTTTAAGAAGGACTATATACACTCGTATAAGGAAAGCATTGATCTTAATGTAAGAAGGGGGCTTTACTTTTATTGACTCTTACCCCAAATAACCTGTCATGTTAACGACTAGGAAAAAGTAAGCAACACGTGCTCAAAATACAATAAGTACATAGTTCATAATACGTATATACAAGAAGTTTATTTATTTATCTTTTGTATTCACACTCAACACGTCATACTAAGAATAATAAAAATAATAATAATAAACCGTTGTAATGCTAAACGGAAGGATCATTGTCATGATAAATTATGTCAATATCAATATTGAGTAATTCGATTTTCGGTGCAAGTTTTGATGAATATAATTTTATGGTATGTTATAATAATGATGGTAATACTAAGACAGCTAGTTATGTAATTAGCGCGCGCGTTGTCTTGGCGTTAGGGGGTCAAATGCTGCTAGATGTCGTTTTCTATCTTGAGGATTCTGTACAGCAGTAGCACATTTAATCCTGTTCCGGAAACACTTTGATTGATTAGGTTGTATTGCAAAGACGTGGTTTTTTAAACTGGAGTTTAATGATAAGGGTTCGAGGACTTTGCCCAAGAAGATATTTCTGTACTACCTTTTTATTAAAATCGGTAGGACGATGTGAACAGGACAGCGCGCATAAGGACGGACAGCAGACTTGATACCCATAACACTAATAACTAACTATAACATTGGCATTCATAATTGTTGGTGTGGGCATGGGATATATATAATAATATGTATTGTTTTTAGGGCATAGGGCAAATGAACACTTTTTTCGTTTCAAACTGTGTGCATCATTCCATATTATTGCAGTATTATTAATATTATTATCATTGTTGAAATAACTTCATCATATTTATATTGCATGCAATATATCTTATTGTTCAGTGATTGAACCTATATTGTTATCATACTGCTGAACTGTGATGCGGGTGATGCTGAGGCCATAAAATATAATCCCTTATTTTATTTCAATTATAAGGTGGACATAGCAAGAACAAGCTGAGGTTAAGAGAGACAGACTGGGTGAGATGAGGTGTGTAGTGTAAATACATGTGAACTACCAAATTTTTAGGATGCTTTTCTTCCTTTTACTTACATTTTAAGATGAAAGAAGCATAAATAATTATCACACTTCAGTACGTAAATACAACAAAAATAATACTTATGTATGTGTCATGTTATTACATCAAAATCATGAAACATTGGTTGTAAAAATAATAAACTACATACTTTTATGTTTTTTGACAATCTGTCAAATTCTTTTATCCCGTTTACAACAAGAAGTCTAATTTATGATGTGATTATGTGATGCTAGGCTTTCTTTGCTAATGTCTATTTAGGATATTGTGTGAACGATGATGGATAGAGCTCGGGATCTAATGAAATTGGGGCTATGCGATAAAAACACTACGGATAACTATGTAATATTTTTATGTAGTAAAACTACACATCCAAGTGTATTATTAATGTACCCTGTAAAAATTTTCATTGCGTTCGACGGCTACTGGCTGATCGACTAATGATAAAACAAAGACTTGAACACTAGTGTCAGAGGGCAAGCAGACCATTTGAATCAACTTAAAAGTTTGGCGTGTGTCTACAGCCAGAATATGGCCCCTAGAGTCGACCGTAAAAGTTTTTTTCCGTTTATTTGTCTGCATATAACAGCACCAAAGTCAGTCCTCCTTCCACCTTGTTTTTTTCTTACAAAAAACTTGTTTTATAATTCACTAAAAAGTGAGCACGACACTTAACATCATACATATATTCTTCCCCTTCGTAAAACCAGAGTACCTTTTCCTTATCTTTATCCACAATGATGGATAAAGGCAGTCAGTTGGTACCAGAATGTGCAAAACAAAAGTAGTCAGTAACCCAGTAACGCGAGACATACATATCCATTATATAATTCATAATGTATAGTTTTTGTAAAAATTGTGACCTCCTCATTCTTCCACCTTATTTCATGTATTTTTTAAAAGTAATAGTCTAGTCAAAAGATGGTTTGGTTGGACTGGACACGGCATATATACTCCATATTTTAAGACTGTATAACGTAAATTAAATATGTTTAGAGAGCAAGTCCATAGAGGAAAAATAAGTAGTTGGTCACATTAATTTCATACTCCTTCCCAATTTTGATTTGACTGAACGAACACACGGACACGGAGGGTGTTCATTCATAGTCAATCTATATACGCACAACTGTATAAAGAAATCGCCATCCAACAAGAGAAAACAAATCCTCATCAACTTCATTGCATTGACAGCCAACATGAAAAAACAACAACAATTGACACAATGCTTCAATACCTATTATCATGATGACTTCCACTCATACTTACTTTACCATTCATGGCAGGTGTTACTTACTTCTTGAGAATATTAGTAAAAGTCGTTCAAAGAATTAGTTGAGCAGAAGAAAAAGCATTTACCTCACCACTCATCATCACCAACAGCACACTTAAAATCCACAGATGTATGTTAATACTTCACGGCTTATATAAACAATTAAAGCTTATGAGTTTGCCAAACTGCAATGTAATCCCCAAAAATACCAGGGACTTCAGTGCCCCAAAGGTGGTCTTAAAGGAGAAAATATTGCTTTCACTGTCGTAACAATTGCGAGTAACTAAAGCTCAAAGTTGCACAATTCTAAACTGGGGCAATTGTAAAGCTTTCGTGTAGAAGTCGTTTCAGTAGGGTTAATGTATTATGCATTAAAAATGATGTTATGATAAAGATATAAATTCGTAATAAAAAACACTTGTTCAACAACCTTAAAAAGTGAATTTGGTTCTGAATACCCAAAGGTGAGACGATGTACATATATATATACATATATATATAAATCTTCAAATTTCATGATGATTATACACTATTGTTAAATATACTGCATGCAATATGCATGTAGTATACCTCAAAAAAGGATAACAAGTAGGGATAATTTATTTGTGTTTTGTCGTGTGTGTATTTAGCATTTTATATGGAAAGAGAATGTTTACATTTTGGACGGTGAGGGGCAGGACCCCTTACTGACTGAACCTGCCAAGCTGTCAAAACCAAGATTATTTAATGTCACAAGAGAAGTACAAACACGCATCCATAGACACTTAACAATAAACCCTCTCAAACTTGGTTGTTGTATTAGGCTGAAAGGGAATTGTTCTCTGCTGCTGCTGCTCTGTTATTTATTGTTATTATTATTATTGTTATTTTCTTTCTGTGTTGTTGTCTGTTCAGCTTAGCACCAACTACAGGCAGCACTGAACAGATTTTTTTTTGTGTGTTTATGTCAAGACCAACTATTTTTTAAGAAATGATTTTTCAAGTGCAATCAGTCATCTTTCCACTAAGCCTCAAGCCATACACACGTAATACATTATTATTACATCTATACAATCTTTGCTTCAGCTCATTAATAATGACAATACTGGTGGAAGTGGGACCATCATCATGGGAAAAGGTAGGGAAAAAAGAAAAGGATTTGTTCAAATGACAAAAATAGTCTGTGGGGATATTATTTTTACTATCACCACCATAATCTATATAAATATTCTATATACTTTCAAGTCTCCTGAAACAAACAAGCGATGGATCACATACAAGTAAAATCTTAAGGAGATCTATTCAAGAAGAAAAAATATGTGTAAATACAGCTAGTGTACTATTCAAAAATAAGACGCCATTGACGGTACATTATTTGGAATTTGAAAGTAACTAATCAATCTCTGGTTAACTCGTTGAAATGATATGATATCCGAGAAAATTTTGGTATTACATAACATAACATTGATTCATTTATTATGCAGTAGAGAACAGACAAATCGGAGAAAGAAGGTGAAAATTTATGGATATTCATTTCCAAGAAAATGGCTCTTAATGGGGCAAACTGACACTGGGATATATACGTGTAGAAATTACGAGTAAATATTTCAGATTTATATTATGTTATAGTGTTACGTCGTGGTGCAGTGTTCTCGCTACTTCACCGAATAGCAACAACTGACAACAAAATAATATCTTCAATAGTAAACTCGGAATTTTTTACTAAGTCTTCAATTTCAAAAGAATGGAAACACATTCTATTTAATATTAATTAATTGTAATTTTTCCCCTTTTTTCATGTATCTGTAGTTTTTTAGGATATGGACTTGACTGTATTATTTATTTATGTAACACATGATTGGTCTGAAATAAAGCTCTATAATAATAATAATAATTATGCAAAATGTGAGTTAAATATTTTAACATTTTTGAATAATAGGTTAGGTTTGCATTGCATATCTTCTGACTGAACAGTATTTACGTGGGAGGATGAAACTAAATAAATATATTTCATTTGGAGCATGATTTGGTATTGGAAATGTAATTGAAAAATGAAATCAAGGATAATGATATCAGAGAAATTATACAAAATCGTAGCAACATAGTATAGGCAACGAAATGAGCTATGCAGTGCCCATCTTTCAAAACATCACCATCATTTATCATTTTCAATTAATGATGATTCATCATTATCATACATTAATGTAAAACCAAAACCACCTCTTCTTCTTCTTCTACATATTGTGTACTCTTTGTGTTGCTTACAAAAATGAACAAAGGGCAAATAAATTCATTTCAATCAGTGCCAACAAATTGGAAAATGTCATGCTACCCAAATAGTACAATGCGTGCAACGCAAACAAAATTTGTAAATTTCCAGTGTTGTAAATTTATGTAAACTTAAAAAATACAATAGGATTGTGTAATTACGTAAGTATAATTTAGCAATGTTCAATTACAACATGGTCGCAATAATCGATCGCCTAATTTATTGAATAAATAATTGCAGTGGCAACAAATCGGATATTATAAAAAACTCGATGAGATGATGTGTCTTCGCCAAAGATGTTTGTTTTATCAACTGCATGCTAGCAAGCGAATAAAAAATGTAACAAACAACATTTAATATGTACGTATATATTTATTGAATGCAACCTGTTACAGCCTCCAGACAAAACCCTTGTCTCCCCTTCACAACTCATAACAAAACATGTAATTAGTTCTGAAGAGAGGATGTAAATGTAAAACCTCTTCTCTCCTTTTCTACATAATTCAATTTATTCATCCCTAATCCCCTGTTTTTTCTGACAAGATCTAATTTTTCAATCAGTTTCTGTTCTGGGGTAATAATTAAGTTGAGAATCCGGTTCATCCCCCTTTCCCCAAGAAATTGGTTAAGTAAACATAAATGTGATGAAACATGATTTGGAATTGGGAATAGATATTTAATTATTGACATGTGAATATAAATATGCCATCAGTTCAAACAGCGGAAATTAATTTACTTTACTCAAGTCAACTGGTGTCATTTTGCCATTAGATACTAATACTATATGTCGCAAAATTTTAGCATTATTTATTTGCATACAGGTGCAGTAGGTTAGGTGTATAAACATTTTTTACACGGTATGTATTTTATACCGTATGTATACAACGTGAATCAATAGTCAATAGAGGTCGAAAAGTTATTACCGTATTATTGATTAAAGTGTAAGAAATAGTGTGCCACGGTGCAAGGTTATAGGCTACGGTTCATAAAAGGCAGAGATATAAGAATTGGGGAGCCGGCTCTCCTGCTCCAACCGTTCAACTGATTCACTTTAAACTTGGTATTTAAGTACCTTTATTTATCATTTTAACCCTACCACACCTCTAACCTTTATCATTTTAAACCTCAAGGTCAACTCCCATGGGGGGTAGGGGTTCGAAAAACCAGTTTGGTTGCCATGACAACTTATAACAAAAGTGGTTTCAACAGGAATGTCTTGTTGCGAAACGACTGGAAAACATTCTCGATATAAAATATATACATATGTTTAAAAGATTCCAGTACAACGGAGTATTTTTGCGGAATGGGCTAACTGAAAGGATAAGACAAATTGAAGTGTTTTCAATATTTAAAAAAGAGTTATGTAAATTTGTGACTAATAAAATGATAGAGATAATAATTAATAAAGAACAATACTCATAATAATAATTACTTTGGTCCAATAGATGTTATTTTATAGACAGAACAGCGGGTTCTGGCTGGACCAAC
>JAITYZ010003559.1:0-10840 GCA_027744595.1 Paronellides praefectus | reverse complement strand
GTTGTTATGCGGTTTCTACTACATGCGTGTGTACCATGTGTCTTGGTGACATAAAAAAGTTTGGGATAAGTTTGACATATATATGCAAACCATATAACACCACGACAAAATAAACATTTTGCAGTTGATCAAGTTGTAAAAATTGGAATTTCACTGTAATGCATTCGGAACATATCTCTGTCATTGTCATAATGCTGGAAGGTGGAGCTCACGGCTCACACACGACAAGAGAGCGACTTGGCTAGAAAGAGGCAGGTAAGTTTTCACGTAAATGTTCCTACATTTGTGCGCGTATATGTTCTATTGTAACGACCAACATTGAATCCCATTTAAACGGCTCAATATTGTAATAATTATTATTATAACTCACCATATTGCGTTCATAATGAACATTTGTGAGTTAAATTACCTTTAAAGCTTTAATTATTAGTAGCAGCTATATTCATAGCATATTATGTATATTTATTACCACGGTAATGCACCATGTTTATTAAATAGATTGAAGTTACACTATTATTATTATTATTATTACATATTACGTGCGGCATGTGATCTGCTGATATGATCTGTGATGTATATATTTTCTCACTAAAAACTAGCTAGATTGACTGGAGAAGTTATAGTACTGCTTGATCATCATCTTTGCGTTGTACCTACATAATATATTATTGCTCTTAGCTGCTGTATTACCATTACCTGTATATTATCTTTGTATGTAGTTGTATTCCTTTTTGCTGTGGTAATGGTACTAGTTTAGTTAATCATCTCTTTCTCACACACAAGTAGTTTCAGTCTGATCAACCCCATCATCGTCTTTTAGTCAACGAGCAAGTTAAATTAAAAGTTGTGTGTGTCTTATTTTGCGAGAGAAGTTAAACTAGTCTTGGTTTTGTGGTTTTTTGTGGTGATGGTGATCGTCGTCGTGCCATGCAGTTTTCTTTTGATTCCTGCTCCATCATTCCTTCTTCTCTCGACGATCATGTCCTGATAATAATATCTCTGTTTCAATGATGATGAGGAGGATTGGAGAAGCAAAAAGATGATGTTTGATGGTGAGCAGAGAGCATGTATAATACACAATTTTTGACTGCCTGCTGCCTCTCATTTTTTTAGCTACTGCTCTTGTGCTACTGCTGGACAGTATGCAAAAGAGTGACAGAGTGTGAAACTCGTTTAGTTAGGCGGAGAAGGAGCAGCACACCAGTTGGATTTTTTTTTGCTTTTCGCGTTCATCTTCTCCTGTTGCAAAAAAAAAAATCTTTTTGCAGCTACAAAAAAGTAAGCGGCTTCTAGTATTCTATTACTACCTGACTATACACGCTGTCATTTTAACACATTTTAACTGAATGACATAAATAAAGGTTTCATCATTATCATTTTTGAACAGATATGACGACAGTGAACAGTGTACTTTGAAACCAAGTGTGAATTAACTGCAGTTGAGTAATATAATCGATTGTTGTCATTAGAAAGCGGTTGTGAATTTTGAACTTGTCAAGTTAACTTTGTGAACAATTAATTGCTTTAAAAAAAATAAGAAAGCGGCAAGTTCCAAGCAGAATTTCTTTCCAGAAGGCAAGATAGCTCGTGAGGAAACAAGTAAGTTTATGTATTTTTATCGATTGTTTTTTTGCAAACTGCATACACATAAATGAAGTAGAGCAAACATTATCATCATCATCATTTCATGTCATGTACGAGCATGAGAAAAACCGTACAAGTAGCTGGAAGCAGAGGAGCGGGTGAGACTCTGTTTTCTGTGAGGGTACATGCAGAAGTAGGAAGCAGGAAACGAAAAAAGGAATCTCCCAGATAGGTTGACGGGTCGATCGAAATTTTTGCGATCCTCATGCCTATGACGCTAGCGAACGTTTCGTGTATGGATTGCCTGCTTTGCATTTCAGAGTAGTATAGTAGTAGCAGAGTAGACAATGGCACCAGCAGCATCACAGGTTTGTAGGGTACGAAGACATGATCGAAGAATTTGCAAAAAAAAAGTTAGCTGAATGACTTTGAGGCAGTGGGATAGCGAGAGAAAGGAGGATCGAGGGAGTGTGCATGTGTGAGAGAAAGAGAGTTTGAAGGAGACAAGTGCTCTTCTTGTAGCAAGTCCCACTTCCTCGTTCCTTCCAAATACCTCTCCGTCGCCATCATCGCCATGACTTTCGACTGCCCCCATCCGATTTCGGTAATGGTCGGATGACGCCGAAACGGAGGATCGTTCTTTTTACTGACACTCCATCATCAGCTCTTTCGTACTCTTCAACCTTATTCTCTTCATCAAAATCATCATAATCATCATGTTGAAGTTCGCAAAAATTGTGCAAAAACCACAGCAGCAGCAGCGCGCACATGCACACACACACAACCAAGCTACACTTTATGCAGTCAGTGAAGACTGGGTCTGAACAACATGGGAATGCTTTTCTGATAAAGATTTTTTTCTGTGCCATTTTATGATGGTATATGCCATCGCACTATTAATGCTACATGCTGTAATGTATATTATTCGTGTTTGCCCTGTTAAATACTTTTTCACGATTCGATTACCTGGACGCTTCTTCCTACGATATATACCCTATACCCTTTGTAGTAGAGTACGTGTCAAGGTTATTTTTTCCCCTTGGGCTTTCTTGAACCTTTCATCTATTTTACTTTTTGTGGATGAAATTTTCGATCCAGCTTTTAAAACTGCACTTTTTATTGGAAATGTATAACTTTCAGCTAAAAGCAGCTTAATTAGAAATAAGTTGGTAGCCTTCTTGACCGCAGACCTCCTGGTACGTACCGTAGACTTTACGCTATATATTAGCTCTTAGTAGGCACAGATTTCACTGATCGTCTTACAAATACATCTACTTATTATTAATACTTTCCAATTGCTTTCTAGTGATACGGCAAAGGTCATGAGTATTGATGTAGTTAAAACGGCGCACCATCATCATCACTGTGTAGCTGTGATGATGACGTCTCTGGCGGAATAATTTTCTTTACTTTTGTTGGCCTTCTTTTCTTCCGCATTTCTCATTTTTCTGAATCCTTTAGCAGAAAAAAAAGTGTAATTCAATCATAGTATTTTTTTTGCACGCGTACAAGGCCAGTTTTCTCTCGAGTATATATTCTTCCTTTATATCAAACAATCTATTATTACCTATTTTACCTAAACAGGCATTACATTGTTTTCCTTCCAAACTCAGCCTGCCCAAGGGATTTGTGTACCTTATTGTTTCCTGATTTTCCTGCTACTGGAGCTTTAAAAGTTTTTTCTCTGCTCATCGTCTTCAAGGAGCATTCAACCTGGTTTCTCTGCCAAACTTAAGCTTTTTTTTTCCTTTTGTGACTTTGCCAGTCAACCAGCCGTACCAGCATTTTGTACCATAATTATCATCATCTAAAACTGATGCTTCCATTTCCCTTGCCTATTTTTCACTTTGAGTTGTTCTTGACTGTCTATTCTTTAGCACTTTTCTGGGATTTCTTTTCGCTCTCTTGTTATATTTCTATTTGTGTAGTATGCCACTCAAAATTCAATCCCTTTCATCCCTTCTTGTATTAAATTACATCATTACTGTCCCTGTCCACAAAAGCATGAAAATGTCACGTCTATCAAGCATTAAGAATTGTCATCATCACCATCATCCTTCGTACTCAAAGAAACAATTGGATATGGAATGTTTAGGGATATAATGATTAGTTCTTGTTTTATCCTTAGTATTCAACCTGCGTCAGAGAAAGTGCCATAAAATGTGCAGGTAAAATCAAAGGCAAACTATTACATGAAATATGTATATACTGCTATTATTATTAAGTAGTGCCTAATGTTGCCTTTAACCCCACCAATATGCTATCGCACCTTACTCTTTTTTTTCTTTTCTTTTTTAAACTTTTTGACGCATTTCTCCGTCTTTGGACGTCAAAAAAAGAAACAAAAATAAATGGATGCATTTTTGTGGTGCCTTTTGTTTTTGCATTATATCACAAATGTCTACAGTCTACATACTTTGTGGAATCCGATAGATATAAGATGGCTATCCTGTCGCAACGTTGTGGCGTAATAACGTGTGTGACAACATTCGATTATTTGCACACGAACCCATTATGCCCAAAGGAAAAGAAAGCCAAGTCAATTTCGCAATATTGAGACATAAATAGGTATTAGTCAATATAGCCAGTGCAGTCCACTCACATTGAATATTTAAGTAAGTATACTCTCACAGTACACTATAGTCAATTTTATGTTCTTTTTGTAGCAAGTACCTCGATTTAGTTCCATCCGCATCCTCTTCATGCCATCGTTGTCCTTCGATTTCCAAACACCACCATCGTCATCCTGTTCCTAGGCCTTTTGCCACAAACATCCTCTCCCACGATACAACACAACAACAAAAAATATATACAAAATCTTTCTCGTGAAAGCAAGTACAATAGCATATTGTCATACTACAACTTTTGCATAAAATCTAGTCCAACATGCCCCGATGTAATGAGAAAGTATGACAATTTACTATATTTTAGTTGCAAAAATACACAGCGAATGTTTTTGCATGTGATGTGGGCAAAGGGCATTTGTGGCAAACGGGCGGTCATGCGTCATCCTCCATCCATCCACACTCTAACAAACATCAAGTAAACTTTCAACAACAAAGCTACTCAGTCCAGTTCTGTTTTGTTGTATCGGATATGCCTCCTCTTCACCACCGCCCCCCTCTCTCGTATGCAAACGAACAGAAATCCTTCTACCCATACTTTCTCTAAAAGACATTCTAGAACCGAGCAAGCAAGGTACACTCTTTCCTCACTATCACATCCCCAAATGTAATTTTTACCTGTTGTAAGTGTTTTTTTTTTGTTTTTGTTCGATTCCTTGCTACTTTACTGTTGCGCATACTGCTACTATTCACTTTTCTGCTCGTACTGCGTTTTTCCCTCCTCACCGCCACGCAAATATGTACTGTAAATTCATCCATACTCTCTGCTCCTTTGTACGTAAAACTTTACCAGTAAAATATCATGCATACGGGGATAATATAATAACTCTGTGAAGAGGCTATATGAATCCATTTTCCCCATCTATCAACGCTTTTTCGTTATATCTGTCGGTAGTAGTAAGATATACGCTTAATCTATCATCATCAGCGTCGTCAAAAACCATATTATACCACTCCATGCTATATATTTTTTTTTCAACATGCATGCTCAGCGTTCAAAGAGTAAGTGCTTGGCTTATCTTATACACACATTACACACAACGAGACAATATAGTATTTTCCAGAAGAAGCAGAAAGACGACGAGAAGGAAAGCTAAAAAGACGGTGAACGTGGTAGCGGTGGAGTTTGGTCGAGTGAAGTGAGCTTTCGGCTTTGCAAATCTTCGCAAACAGAGTTTATACGTGGAGGGGAAAGCAAGCCAAAACGGTTTGTTCCTCAAATAAAATAATATTCCAGCTCTTGACACTACTCACTTTTCTCTCGTTGCTGTGCTCTGCCCATTAACCCATCTATTTATTATAAGAGTAAAAATATCCAACCATACATCATACCAGACATAGATACATACTTTATATATCATATCACTACAGCGCGTGCAGCTACTACTATAGGACAAAATATTCAAAGGCAAGTTAGCAAGTAACATAATTGAGTTGCAACATTTTTACCTTTGTATATAAAAGCCATAGTCTAGCTGTAAGAAAGGGCTCTTTGAGTTTGAAATAAAGTGCCTAAAAATAAGAAAGGTTGGAGTATTTGGGTACAAAATTTTAACGCAGCGAAAACATTTTTTATTGCAATTTTCTAATACTCCTTCATATACATATCTTCTGGGTACCTCATAAATAAAAGTAAGACAAATTCTTACAAGTTCAAAATGAAGCTCTTCAGTGTGAGCAATCATTTACTAGACAGGTTTTCTAACAAGGCAGCCCAAGACCACTTTTCCCGGTTCCTTTCGGTTGAAGATGCTTGTTGAGCTTTAAATCGCACAATTTAAAACAATTGTCTGTTAAATTTTGTTTGTGAAGGACAACAGTGAAGTCGAGCCCGTTTGATTTTCATACGGACATGAGGGTAAACTGATACGCATCATCCTTTCTCTTGGCACATTACCGTTCTATTTTCTTATTGTAGCAAAGCATCTCAAACAAATTCCACTGCAGCAGCAGTAAAATTTAAAACATGTAAGCATGTAAGAAATGAAAATTTGCCAGTGACAAACGAAACGCAAAACAAGTACTCTTCTGATTTTGACCCTTAGTGTCTATGATCGGCAAAGTACCTTAACTTTTTAATTTTGCTAACTAGAACATCATGAAAGTACCTAAAACATTGCATTTAAAAAATAACTAATAAATTTCACAGTTGTAATTAAAATTAAAATACTACCTTTTACCTTTTTGCTCTTTACTAATTATTATTTTTCTCGATGTTGACGTGCATTTTTTAGAAACACATATATTCTACTCAACACCGTCGTACTTATATGCATATTAGAGGATGAGTCAAGTACATACAACAAGGGGCCAAACGTCGGGTACTGTTACCGGAGAAAACGATACAACTGAAACAAGCTTCTTCCCAAGGCAGTAAATAGAAAGGTGCTAAACGAAACTTTTACCAGACCAAATATAAAACGAAAAAAAAAAGACTTTGTATTTTGATGACAAGATAGACTGACGAGAAAATAGAAAACTAAATATATATTTTCTTTGTGCGCGTGGGCGGTGGTGCTTGTAAACTTTGTAAAACCGGATTTATTGGTTTCTTTACGTAATTTAATCACTGACACTAGTGTGGTGTGCGATTTTGTACAGTAGTACTATTTTTGAAGTGAAAAGAAAACATTCATATACGCAAATAAAGAAAACAGAACATACTCTGAGAGAGGATGGGTGACACTGAGGCAACGACAGCGGCTGAAGCGCGCTGGAGAAACTACCAGCACTTGGTTTGGACGCAGCAGCAAATCCAGTTGCAAATTCAACAACAGAATCAGCAAAATCAGCAGCAACAACAACATCATCATCCGCAGCAACAACAAATTCAAAGTAATGAATTAACAAAATATTTTTTTCTAGTTGCTTTTCTGTAGAAATATTAAATTTTTATTTCGTTGGCTTTTCATTATAATATATTAGCAATATTTAACTTTTAAAAAGAATTGACATAACACATGAACAAATTCAAGCAAAAATTACACGGAAAAAATGAACTACTGGCAACTGAGTACGGATAAAATTTTTATCATAAAATCCTTGAACGTTTGTACCCCAAAGTAGTGAGTATTTATTATAGCGGACATGCATTTCTCCATTGTGTATGTATCTTTTACGCAAATCCTGTGACTATAATTAATTTGTCCCTTCCTCAGACATTTCCCAACAGTTCCGGTTGCCAATTGCTATATACCGGAGCAACAATATTAACCATTAATACTTCATTAAAAACGACAGAGCACACAGGTACATATATGTAGAAAGTCATTTCCCCTATTTTTTAGGCATTTGACGTTGACTAATATCGATGCCAGACTGCCAGGATACCACACATTGGCATAAGCTGTTTTCACCACTTGTGTATCATTTCACCCCATATGACTTCCGAATACCTACCTGAACCTAGTATATCATCTCGCATCTATCAAAAACTCATTTAATACTATATATACGTATATTCAACTTAAAGTTTACAGCCCATGCCACATAACAAATTATTTTATGTGATTTGGGCCATGAATATTTAAGAATGATGATGAATAGAATAAATAGGATGAATGGTTGGGAAATTAATAACTAAAATTGTAATTTATGTTTGAAACACGAAAAAGGGTAAGATATGAGAAGCGCGTGTGTAAAAATGTGCGGAGAAAAGCTTCCTCTTTCATTCTTGCACCATAAAAATATGTACATCCGAGACCGTTCATTTGCTCCTCCAAGTATTATGTTGTTTCCTCTTTTCATGCATATAATTGCGACACACACGTCATCATATCGTCATTCTACTCACACATTATTTCACACTTCACCACGCCATTCTGACTTTTTTTGTTTCATCTTCATATATATATTCCTCAATATTTCATGTTTTCATTGCTGCCTCCTACTGACTATAAGTATACAACACTGCCGACAAAATCTAATTGAAATGCAAATCACTGAAAAAAATTACTCCTGCTTTTTTTGTGCTTACATACACACATTGATTCCAATCTTTTCCATAGAATTCTCTTGCACATGCCAGTCTGATATAATTTGTACAGTTTTTGTATCCCAGGAAGCATTTCAATTTCATTTATTTATTTACATTTTTGAAATTGCCTTGTAGTTAGGCATTTTATATGTTGCCAGGTCATTTTTTATGTACTTATTTAGCATTTCAAATTGGAATAATATATATGGTCACAGCCTGATGAAAATAATACTAAATAAATTGCTGCAATTGATATTTTTTATTCGAAAAGGCTGGCTATTATTTTTCACAGGAAAGAAAAGTACCAAGAATCAAGAATTGCTCATGAATATATTTTAAATCATTATATTCCATCAGTTCCAGTTCAGCTACTGTTGTTCTTCAGCTGTCGCTTGCTAATGCTCGTGTGTACAAAAAGAAAAGAAAAAATACAAGTGATTAAAATCCTGTCAAGCTATTTCAATCCTATCTTGTTAGAAAAATTGGATACGCTAAATACATAAAATTGGTAACGAAAGGTTAAGAAATTTGGTTACGCTGTAAACAAGTAGTGAGGAAAGAATGCCATTTGTTGAAAGTATAATAAAGTACATAGGTAAAAGTTTTGTGTACGTTTTAAAATGATGTTCTCACGTTGCCCCAGAGTATAACATCTTATATTATACACAAAATGGTATTCAACAAATGGAGCTTAAATTTTATGGAATCATAAACTTTTGATAAATACGGTAGCACACAAGAAAAGTTTGCTCATATTTAAACTTACTTATCCAATTGGGGCTAATATAGTCCATTGATCTGCATGCATTGTTTTTGGTACCTACTTTCCAGCAGAAGAGAATACAAAAGTATTACATATTGTTTTAAACCACAGCATAGCGAACGGGCACAGACAGACTGTTATTCTTATGTCATTACTTAGTTTCTGTAGCAGCTACCACCTTTGTATTCGCGCTACTCGTTGAAGGTTTGATTTTTTGACTTCTCCACTTAACTCTTATCGGAATCATAATCATTAAAAACAAAACATTTTTTAATCAAAATGAAAGATTACCATTTCCTGTAGCAAATTCGTTGTAATTGATCTCAAACTGTCTCCATATGTGTATATGTGTTTACAACTTATTAGCATGAATGAATGTAAATACAATAGAAAAAAAAATATTCATGACTTTTTCATATGCCAACCGTAAAAAATTATTTTAACATTGAACAGTCACATTTACAGTAAATTGAAAATATGCGAATATTTTACGATGGTACCGAAGATACCAGTCAGTGTCATTCAGAAAGGTATTCATTCATTCAATCAGAAAAGTATTAATGTATTTACGTACCAATTTCATATTTGCAGGGTTTTTTTGTAGTTTGTTACTAGCACAACAGTTTAGTCTGCAGGGCAAACAAAAACAATTAAGTAAACATGCATTTGACTTACACATTTTGTTGTTTTTTTGATTTAAAAACTACAATATAATTATTTGGTGGTTTTACTGAATTTAACTTTTTAAATGTGGTATTAGTATTTATTCTGTTGTAATTTGTCATCAATTTATTTCCCTTGCGTATGGTTTTAATGACTTTGTAGGTGGGAAGTGTCATTTATGTTTGCAATTTATTTGATGTGTAAATTACTGCCACCGTCATAATTTTGGGTAATTATGATGATGATATCAATTTAAAAAATAATATTAGCCTGTATGCATTTTACATGAATGTGTGCTGTAGGCTTGTATCAACCTCCCGATGAAATGAAATTACTACAAGCTGTAATCATGAATGAAACTACATGACAGTATATATTTTTAATGTCCCACATACAAGGTCATAATCCCGTCTTGCACATATTTTTAGTTCACAAAATATAGTGGGCATAATAATTGCATGGATACTGGAAACAATTCAGATGACTTAATGTACACACACACATATTTCACGGTGCTAGTCAGTCCGTCGATGGATTGCAGGATGGATAGTCTGTAGGATGGATTGCATTAATTTTGTGAGGGATTAAATGATAGCGGGCTAATTAAATGTGGAAGCAGCACTGAATATCATCAAATAAGTCAAACAAGCCGCGAAAATAAATTGGCTCAACTGCCTAGCATTGTCACAACTTATTTCCCACACACAGGATGGATCACTTGTAGTGCTACTTTATCATACCCGTTTGTTCTCACGCATCATACTATTTAATTAATTCAATTGAAAACTGGGCTCTACACGTGTAAATGACGATGATGACATGACGGATGATGACGCTAAATACATTAAACCACCACTGACACTATGATGGTTGTGGTTAATCATATTATTTGTATGTCTGCTCTTGTCTCCAGTTGTTGTGTGTGCTCTCTAATACAAATCCATAATTCATTTCATTTGTTAAATATCACTCGTATACCTATACAAAAGTTATTAAAGAATACTAATAATGTTCTATATACCTATATGTTGCGATATATGTTAACCTTTGCGTTTTCGTATCATTGCACTGTGCAATTTGCACACACGGTTATTATATTGTATTTAGCCAGAAAAACTTGTAAATGTTCATTTGAATTTTTGTACATTATAAATAAGTGCTAATATTTGAGTAAATCAGGTATGTACATATTATGTACTATAAGTGGTTACATATATATAGGTATACACA